>WNWK01004086.1:0-148142 GCA_009830355.1 Cherax destructor
GGTAGTTTGACGTAGTGACTTGTCCCCTGCTTTAAAAATAGGAATTACATTAGCCATCTTCCACATATCAGACACTACACCTGTTTGAAGAGATAAATTAAAAATGGATTCAAGTTAGATAAGTTTAGATTTAGAAAGGATATAGGAAAGTATTGGTTTGGAAATAGGGTAGTTGATGAGTGGAACAGTCTGCCTAGTAGGGTTATTGAAGCTAGGACCTTGGGTAGTTTCAAATTTAGGTTGGATAAATTCATGAGTGAGGGGTTGGATTTGAGTGGGACTCCGCATGAGTGGGTAGAATTGTCAAAGCTTATTTCTTGGGTAGCTTTGAAAATTGGGTTGAGCAAATATTCTGTTAGTGGGATGGATTGTGAAGGACCTGCCTAGATGGGCCAACAGGCCTGCTGCAGTGTTCCTCCTTTCTTATGTTCTTATGTTCTTATGTAATGAGTTGAACAAATATTCTGCTAGTGGGATGGAATGTGAAGGACCTGCCTAGTATGGGCCAACAGGCCTGCTGCAGTGTTCCTCCTCTCTTATGTTCTTATGTTCTAGTCACGAAACATGGGCCTGTTGGCCCATACTAGGCAGGTCCTTCACAATCCGTCCCACTAACAGAATATTTGCTCAACCCAATTTTCAATGCTACCCAAGAAATAAGCTTTGACAATTCTACCCACTCATGCGGAGTCCCACTCAAATCCAACCCCTCTCACTCATGAATTTATCCAACCCTAAATTTGAAACTACCCAAGGTCCTAGCTTCAATAACCCTACTAGGCAGAATGTTCCACTCATCAACTACCCTATTTCCAAACCAATACTTTCCTATATCCTTTCTAAATCTAAACTTATCTAACTTGAATCCATTATTGCGGGTTCTCTCTTGGAGAGATATCCTCAAGACCTTATTTATATCCCCTTTGTTAATACCCATTTTCCACTTGTATACCTCGATCATGTCTCCCCTCATTCTACGTCTTACAAGTGAATGTAATTTAAGGGTCTTCAATCTTTCTTCGTAAGGAACATAAGAACATAAGAACATAAGAAAGGAGGAACACTGCAGCAGGCCTGTTGGCCCATACTAGGCAGGTCCTTCACAATCCATCCCACTAACAGAATATTTGCTCAACCCAATTTTCAAAGCTACCCAAGAAATAAGCTTTGACAATTCTACCCACTCATGCGCAGTCCCACTCAAATCAACCCCTCTCACTCATGAATTTATCCATAAGAACAAAACATAAGAAAGGAGGAACACTGCAGCAGGCCTGTTGGCCCATACTAGGCAGGTCCTTCACAATCCATCCCACTAACAGAATATTTGCTCAACCCAATTTTCAAAGCTACCCAAGAAATAAGCTTTGACAATTCTACCCACTCATGCGCGAGTCCCACTCAAATCCAACCCCTCTCACTCATGAATTTATCCAACCTAAATTTGAAACTACCCAAGGTCCTAGCTTCAATAACCCTACTAGGCAGACTGTTCCACTCATCAACTACCCTATTTCCAAACCAATACTTTCCTATATCCTTTCTAAATCTAAACTTATCTAACTTGAATCCATTATTGCGGGTTCTCTCTTGGAGAGATATCCTCAAGACCTTATTTATATCCCCTTTGTTAATACCCATTTTCCACTTGTATACCTCGATCATGTCTCCCTCATTCTACGTCTTACAAGTGAATGTAATTTTAGGGTCTTCAATCTTTCTTCGTAAGGAAGATTTCTAATGCTATGTATTAATTTAGTCATTCTACGCTGAATGTTTTCTAACGAATTTATGTCCATTCTGTAATATGGAGACCAGAACTGAGCTGCGTAATCTAGGTGAGGCCTTACTAATGATGTATAAAGCTGTAATATAACCTCTGGACTTCTGTTGCTAACACTTCTTGATATAAATCCCAGTAATCTATTTGCCTTATTACGTACGCTTAGGCATTGCTGTCTTGGTTTAAGGTTGCTGCTTACCATCACCCCCAAGTCCTTCTCGCAATCTGTATGGCTAAGTTCTACGTTATTTAACTTATAAGTGCTTGGGTTATGGACATTCCCGAGCTTCAGAACCTTGCATTTATCTACATTGAACTGCATCTGCCACTTTTCTGACCACGAATTAAGTTTGTCTAAATCTTCCTGAAGTTCTATGACATCTATGTTTGAATCAATTATCCTACCTATCTTCGTGTCGTCGGCGAATTTGCTCATATCACTAGTAATTCCCTCATCAAGGTCATTGATATATATTATAAATAACAATGGGCCTAAGACTGATCCCTGTGGAACACCACTTGTTACAAGTCCCCATTCGGATTTAACCCCATTTATGCACACTCTCTGCTTCCTATTGGTGAGCCATGACTCGATCCATGACAGCACTTTTCCCCCAATGCCATGAGCTGCCACTTTCTTTAACAGTCTCTGGTGTGGTACTCTATCAAAAGCCTTACTAAAGTCTAAATAAACAATATCGAATTTTTTATCGTGATCAACAGCCTCAAAAGCTTTACTGAAGAAGGTTAATAAATTAGATAGGCAGGAACGGCCCCTCGTGAATCCATGCTGGGTATCATTAATCAAATTATGGTTATCTAGATGGCTTCTAATAATATCAGCTATAATTGACTCTAGTAATTTGCCTACAATTGAGGTCAGGCTTATTGGGCGGTAGTTTGACGGTAGTGACTTGTCCCCTGCTTTAAAAATAGTAATTACATTAGCCATCTTCCACATATCAGACACTACACCTGTTTGAAGAGATAAATTAAAAATGTTAGATATTGGTTCACAGAGTTCCATTTTGCATTCTTTAAGAACCCTTGCAAAAAGCTCATCAGGACCCGGCGATTTATTTTGTTTCAGTCGGTCCAGCTGTTTCATAATCATTTCGCTAGTGACTGTGATATTACATAATTTATCTTCTTCTGGGCCTCTGTAAAAATTAATTACTGGGATATTATTAATGTCTTCCTGTGTGAAAACCGAGAGAAAATAATTATTAAAAATAGAGCACATATCATTCTCCTTGTCAGTAAGATGCCCAAAGTTATTTTTAAGGGGACCTATCTTATCCCTAACTTTTGTTCTATAAACCTGGAAAAAACTTTTGGGTTAGTTTTTGAATCCCTAGCAACTTTAATTTCATAGTCCCGTTTAGCTTTTCTTATTCCCTTTTAACGTCCCTCTTAATGTCAGTATACTGATTTATAAGATGACCCTCACCTCTTTTTATGCGCCTATAAATTCCTTTCTTCTGCCCTAAAAGATATTTGAGCCTATTATTCATCCATTTTGGGTCATTTCTACTTGATCTAATTTCTTTATCAGGATAAATGTTCTTTGGGCAGCCTGTATAGTGTTAAGAAAACTGTCATATTGATACCTCTCTTCTTCACCCCAGTCCACAGTTGATAAGTGTTCTCTAAGTCCATTATAATCTGCTAAGCGAAAATCTGGGACCATTACTGAATTATCCCTACTATCATACATCCATTCAATGCTAAAGGTAATTGACTTGTGGTCGCTTGAGCCGAGTTCCTCTGTAATTTCTAAATTATTAACATGAGTAAATTATTAACATGAGTAAATTTGCTGATGATACAAAAATAGGCCGTATAATTCATTCTGAGCAGGATACCAGTGAACTCCAGGAGGATTTGGACAAATTAATGTCTTGGTCTGAAAAGTGGCAGATGAAGTTTAATGTGAGCAAGTGTAAGGTGCTAGTCGTTGGTAATGAAAATATCCCTCGAATTTATAAACTAGGTGAAGTAGAGCTTGATCATACAGAATGTGAAAAAGACTTGGGAGTCATGGTAAGCAGGAATCTAAAGCCAAGACAACAGTGCCTAAGTGTGCGCAATAAGGCTAACAGATTACTAGGATTTATTTCAAGAAGTATAAGCAACAGAAGTCCAAAAGTTATTTTACAGCTCTATACATCACTAGTGAGACCTCATTTGGATTATGCAGCTCAGTTTTGGTCACCTTACTACAGGATGGATATAGATTCATTGGAGAACATACAAAGAAGAATGACTAAAATGATTTACAGTATAAGAAATCTCCCGTATGAAGATAGACTTAGAGCGTTGAATCTCCACTCTCTGGAGAGGCGTAGAATGAGGAGATATCATCGAGGTGTACAAGTGGATGATGGGTATAAACAAAGGAGATATTAATAAAATACTGAGGATATCGAACCAAGTAAGAACCAGAAATAACGGATTTAAATTGGATAAATTTAGATTTAGAAAGGACATAGGCAAGTACTGGTTTTCGAACAGAGTTGTAGATGCGTGGAACAATCTTCCGAGTGGGGTGATAGAGGCTGGGACCTTGGGTGGATTTAAAAAGAGATTGGACAAATATATGAGTGGGAGGGGCTGGGTTTGATTAGTGTCGTGAGTACGGGAATAAATTCTTAGGTAGTGGTGGTTTTGATAAGGACCTGCCTTGTATGGGCCAGTAGGCCTTCTGCAGTGTTCCTCCATTCTTATGTTCTTATGTTCTTATGTTGCTGCTTACCATCACCCCCAAGTCCTTCTCGCAATCTGTATGGCTAAGTTCTACGTTATTTAACTTATAAGTGCTTGGGTTATGGACACTCCCGAGCTTCAGAACCTTGCATTTATCTACATTGAACTGCATCTGCCACTTTTCTGACCACGAATTAAGTTTGTCTAAATCTTCCTGAAGTTCTATGACATCTATGTTTGAATCAATTATCCTACCTATCTTCGTGTCGTCGGCGAATTTGCTCATATCACTAGTAATTCCCTCATCAAGGTCATTGATATATATTATAAATAACAATGGGCCTAAGACTGATCCCTGTGGAACACCACTTGTTACAAGTCCCCATTCGGATTTAACCCCATTTATGCACACTCTCTGCTTCCTATTGGTGAGCCATGACTCGATCCATGACAGCACTTTTCCCCCAATGCCATGAGCTGCCACTTTCTTTAACAGTCTCTGGTGCGGTACTCTATCAAAAGCCTTACTAAAGTCTAAATAAACAATATCGAATTCTTTATCGTGATCAACAGCCTCAAAAGCTTTACTGAAGAAGGTTAATAAATTAGATAGGCAGGAACGGCCCCTCGTGAATCCATGCTGGGTATCATTAATCAAATTATGGTTATCTAGATGGCTTCTAATAATATCAGCTATAATTGACTCTAGTAATTTGCCTACAATTGAGGTCAGGCTTATTGGGCGGTAGTTTGACGGTAGTGACTTGTCCCCTGCTTTAAAAATAGGAATTACATTAGCCATCTTCCACATATCAGACACTACACCTGTTTGAAGAGATAAATTAAAAATGTTAGATATTGGTTCACAGAGTTCCATTTGCATTCCTTAAGAACCCTTGCAAAAAGCTCATCAGGACCCGGCGATTTATTTTGTTTCAGTCGGTCCAGAAGATTTCTAATGCTATGTATTAATTTAGTCATTCTACGCTGAATGTTTTCTAACGAATTTATGTCCATTCTGTAATATGGAGACCAAAACTGAGCTGCGTAATCTAGGTGAGGCCTTGGAATTCTTCTATTTTTCATAGTGGTTGTCTTGCATATATATATATATATATATATATATATATATATATATATATATATATATATATATATATATATATATATATATATATATATATATATATATATATATATAGTATATTATATATAATTAAAAAATCGCAAACGTGCAACACAAGATGGAAAATAACCACAGGAGTTCAGTGATACCTCTAGGCCTTTCGTGTTGGAATCAACACCACATCAGGAGCTTGCATTGTTGCAGAAATAGAGCATTAAAGTCCCGTGAACTGATCTTCCTGGATTTCCTGCTCTATTTCAGCAACGTTGCAAGCTCCTGATGTGTTGATTGCAACACGAAAGGCCTTCTATCATTCAACTCCCTGTGGTTGTTTTGCATATATATATATATATATATATATATATATATATATATATATATATATATATATATATATATATATATACACTGCGGACCCCCATCCTCAGGCAAAGAAATCAACTTACTTCAAGGAACACTCAAGGTTCTCCCTGGAGCTGTTTAAATATTGCTTTCTACCACCCCGTATATTCTATATTGGCTTTATTTAAAGACAAAATACATTGACAAAAATACAATAGGGAGTAAAACATAAATAACATCTCAGAGCTACATCTCGAATACTTCGTCCAGCTCCCCGGCGGTGGGCCGCGTGCCCAGAATGCTGCAGGCATTTTTCCTTTGGATCGCAACACTGAGTCTCTGAAAGAGGAAGCTGACCGCTCTGTGATCCTTGGTTTCTGTGATGAGTTTTTCACCCAGCTCTTTGAGGAACTTTAGACCACACTTGCCCCATGCTCCATGGATCTCCGACCCTGCTGGGATGAAGTTATAGCAAGGGGAAGGCCTTCATATTTGCTGGTCTTCTGGGTCTCCCTGTAGCTGGCGGCTCCACCCCTTCAGCTTCAGAGTATGGCAAGTAGGTGTCTGCAAATGTG
This sequence comes from Cherax destructor, assembly GCA_009830355.1. NCBI lineage: Eukaryota > Metazoa > Arthropoda > Malacostraca > Decapoda > Parastacidae > Cherax > Cherax destructor. The sequence goes on from WNWK01004086.1 coordinate 6,533, forward strand.
GCGGCACAGGTGTAGTCCCAGGCAATCTGCTTACCATCCTTTCAGGGTAGCATAGTGGCTCCATCAAAACGCTTTTGACTTCTGTCAAACCTTTGTACTTGGGGTTCCCGTTGAGCTGGGCAACGGGCTGTTGTGAGGCTTCTCTTTATGATGTCATTGACCTCCTCATGTTTAGCATACTTCCCTTCTGATGTGTGACACACGAGACCATGAAGTCCGAATTGATCAGCCGTCGCCCTGCCGTAAATACACCTATGTTTGGTGAGTATGGGGGCGGCTAGGCGAAGAGCAACACCAATCCGAATGGCCTGTGGGTCGAGTCGAGTGCCCAGGGAAGAATTGGGAACAGCTAAAAGGAAATCTCCTGAATGTGATGCTTTCACCGCTAGGAGACGAGCTTTGTCCTTTCCTGAAGCGTTGGTGAGCATCGTTTTGGCGATTTTTTCCATGATCGGTTTGTCCCAGTGGGACTGCCTGTGCTCTTTTGGAGGAGCTGGTCTACTGGAGGATTCTCCAAGGATGACCCACCCCTTGGCTACTTCAATGAACCTGGGGTCTTGAGCTCCTACAGCACCTCTCAAGCGTTCGGGGACAATCTCCTTGACTAGTCCACTGGAAGCCAAACACGAGGACAGAAATACAGGTAAAGCTACCTGCGTTGCCTTGCGCACCCCTATACCTCCCAGTCGCACTGGGAGAGTTGCCCGATCCCAGTGCTGATCTTCCAGTGACAAATTCTCAGCACAACTCAGAGCTCTGCAACACAGATTTAAGTTATTCCATGAATTAAGGAAAGATCCTGGACTTCACCTTACTAAACAAAGAAAATGCGATAGTAATTATGGACAAGATAGATTATTGTGGAAAAATGAACATATAAGACGAGGGAACTTAGGTGGCTCTTAATGTTTTTAATGTTCTTTAATGTGTCCATAACATGTGTGCCCTGAAGAACATTGTTCACTTGTGTACACTAATGACTCACGAAATCGTAATAACACGGTCGAGAACAAACCACACACTGGTCTGGAGTTTTACGACTCACTCGCCGTGAGTTCAAACCCCACCCGTTCCCTGGTTTATGTACACTAACCTTACATGAACATTACTTTCTGTACTTTCTTAAAAAGGTGGTCAACCTTAAAAAAAAGTTAGGCTTGATACCAGCCTTTGTGGGTCTCAGTTTTGCTCTTTTAAAAGAGGTTTAAAAAATTAAAATACTGATTCTCACGCGGATCTGAGTGTCGCATCTGATTGTCTTCAGTCAGATGCAACACTGATAATACAACTTCTGATCGGCTTCAAACTCAATGTGCTTGTGTATTTTAGGATACTGATCTTCGCTCACTTGGTATGGATTAAATACACGTATACTTTTGAAAAAGCGTATACATACAAAAATTCATACAGACAAAACACACCCACATGTACACATGTTTTTATATGTTGCCGCTCTGGTATTTTATAACCACTCTCCACTATTCCTTTTGCAGGTACTGCGGTAGATGAGGCTGGGCTTATAGAATTCGGGGATGTCTTTTTCGTATCGCGCAGCGACTGAAATACATTCTAACATTATTATTATTTTGATATTATTTCGTTATTATTTTATTTATTATTATTAATATTATTATTATTATTAATATTATTATTACTGGGAATGCGCAAAGCACCGGAGAGTCATACAGCGCCTGGTAAATGAGAGGAAGTCGGGTTTGATCCAAGGAAGGGGAGGGTAGCATCAATTCCATGGATGAAGAGCCCATCAACTTGATTAATGCATCCTTCCGAAGGTTGCTGGTGTGAGTGTCTTGGTATGTCATGGTGTGAGCATCATGATGTGAGCATCATGGTGTGAGCATCATGGTGTGAGTGTCATGGTGTGAGCATCATGGTGTGAGCGTCATGGTGTGAGCATCATGGTGTGAGCATCATGGTGTGAGCATCATGGTGTGAGCATCATGGTGTAAGCATCATGGTGTGAGCATCATGGTGTGAGCATGGTGTGAGCATCATGGTGTGAGCATCATGGTGTGAGCATCATGGTGTAAGCATCATGGTGTGAGCATCATGGTGTGAGCATCATGGTGTAAGCATCATGGTGTGAGCATCATGGTGTGAGCATCATGGTGTGAGCATCATGGTGTGAGCATCATGGTGTGAGCATCATGGTGTAAGCATCATGGTGTAAGCATCATGGTGTGAGCATCATGGTGTGAGCATCATGGTGTGAGCATCATGGTGTAAGCATCATGGTGTGAGCATCATGGTGTGAGCATCATGGTGTGAGCATCATGGTGTGAGCATCATGGTGTAAGCATCATGGTGTGAGCATCATGGTGTGACTCACACTGGTACAACACTGGACTAGTCACCACTGACTCACCAGTGCTGGACGGGGGTTCAACACTGGCTGATACATGACACCAGGTAAGAACCACAGGTACAACCAATGCCACATTTTACCGTGGCAATGTTTCGCTCAACAAAATGTGTCACTAACAACACTTGTGTCCTTTTACCCAACATACTGTCGGTAATTCTACCAACATTAATACTTTATTCAACGTTGTTTCAACACATTGCAATCTCTTGCATTTGCAATTAAGTTATCATTAACATATATTAATAACAAAAATACACATTACCGTGGAACTTTGTGACTTTGTAAATGGTCCAAGTCGGACCGAAATGTTGTCGTAAGCTCCCCTCTCCTATGTACGGGTTATTTGTGCCTAGTCACAGACCGAGCCGCGAGGGCGTTGACCCCCGAAACCCTCTCCAGGTATACTCCAGGTATATCATATATTAAATAAACTTGGTTGCATTTATCGAAGATAAAATGCTTTTTGTTTTTGTTTTTTAGAATAAATTTGTCGGTGGACTGACGATATCACTTGTAGAGTGGAAGGTGTCAATAGTCTGGCTAGAACACTTCGTATATAATGAATTAGAATGAGGAAACGTTTCGCCAGCCAGTGGCTTCTTCAGTCCAATACAGAGAAAGGTGAAAGATGAGGAGCTTGACGTAATCAGTCCCTCAGCCTGGAGTCGAATGATTTAATCAAGATTGATGGACTGAACATATTGACTCCAGACTGAGGGACTGATTACCTCAATCTCCTTCTGATCTTCACCATTCTTTGCATAGGACTGATGAAGCCACTGTGTGGTGAAACTTTCTACAATAAAGATACCCAAGTGTTGCACCTGTGTCTAATTTATCATCTTAATAATAATAATAATAATAATAATAATAATAATAATAATAATTCTTTATTTCTACAAGTACATGTACAAGGTATACAGGCCCAGGATGCGACCCACACCAGTCGACTAATACCCAGGTACCTATTTTACTGATTGGTGAACATAGACAATCGGTGTAAGGAAACACGCCCAATGTTTCTACCCTCGCTGGGAATTGAACCCGGACACTCGCCGGGGGCACCACAGGGCACCATAGGACACCATGGGGCACCACGGGGCACCGGCATTGTAAACTACTGGTATTCAAGATGCAAATAGTTGGTGTCAGGAAGATGACCTGGAGGGTGATGTCACAGTTACTAACAACAGAGGCCAGTGACTGGCCTCTGTTAGTCATATGCCTCACACCTGACTCACACTGTGAATGGCAATAAACTGGCAAGCCAGGTCAAGGTCCACTGCCCTTAACAGTAAATGTTTCAGCATAGGATGCTGAAACATCTGCTGTGTGGGGAGAGACTCCAGACGCACGGAACTGCATCAGCGACTCAGAGCATAATTGGACTTGAGAATATTGCGATTTCATTAATTTAAATTCGTAATGTAAAGAAAATAGAACTGCACTGAGAAGGTTTGATGGGATGCCTGCAGGAGCAGTTAGGTACGGTGGGATGCCTGCAGGATCAGTTAGGTACGGTGGGATGCCTGCAGCATCAGTTTGATATGATGGATTGCCTGCAGAAGCAATTAGCGGGGTGCCTGCAGAAACTGTTAGGTATGTGTTGCTTGCAGCAATACATATGTTGATCATTGGCTATGTCCTCATGAGCGTTATTATAAACATCACACATTGCACAGCAGACAAACCCAACAGGAGCTTTATTACTTTCAGCGTAACTTATCAATGATGGAGAACAACAACTTGCATTCACGAGGGAGTACTGAACACGTCAGTCATACAACACCTAGGGAATGTATGTGCGGTCATACAGTACCTGGGGAATGTATGTGCGGTCATACAGTATCTGGGGAATGTATGTGCGGTCATACAGTACCTGGGGAATGTATGTGCGGTCATACAGTACCTGGGGAATGTATGTGCGGTCATATAGTATCTGGGGAATGTATGTGCGGTCATACAGTATCTGGGGAATGCATGTGCGGTCATACAGTACCTAGGAAATGGGAGGTAATCCAGTTTGTCCATGTTCTTGTAGAAATAAATATTATTATTATTATTATTATTATTATTATTATTATTATTATTATAAGGGTAGAGTAGCCTGTGTCATGGGTCACGAGGCCTTCAGCACCAAGGTAGACATGCAGAAGGCCTCACTTAAGTAGCAATTACCACAGTATATTCAAGTGTCTTGTGTTCTGATGTTAGAACAAGAAAAGGTTATACACGCTTACACCATCAAAAAGATGGCATGGAACTGCAGTAATATGATAAGTAAAACTCATGTGCAATACCTGGGTATCTTTAGTCTGAAGACTTCTTGCCAACCAGTGGCTTCCTCGGTCCAATGGTGGAACATCAAGAGTTTGAGGTAAACAGTCCCCAAGCCTGGAGTCGACGTGATCAATCCATCAACTTGTGATCATCCATCAACTTGTGGGTTTTCTGAGCCAGGTATCTACAGACTTAAGGTGGGGAAGATCTAGAGCTAGGCAGAGGGACTGATTACCTCCTCTTCTATTGTCTCCCGTTTCAACACCTCTAATAACCCATGTACTGAACTGACAGGTTAACGAAACAGCTCCAGAATTTTGATACCCAGGTACGGCACATGTCTAGTTCAACATGTCAGTACTTTAATGACATGATACTGAGGTAATATGTTGTAACTCTATAAGAAGGCAGTTTTTTCCTTACAAAACTCTCCAATATTCTCGTGTTTCTGTGATGACGACCAACTAACTCAGTGAATATTACTTGAAATTCTTTCCTATCGTAAGTTTGTGAGGCTAATGATATAACATTATGATAATCGTACATAGCTCAGAGTGAAGTTCATGAGGGGGTCCGTCCCTCGACCTTCATCACTCTTATTTTCTTCAGCCTCTGTAGAAGAGGAGGAATTAATTTTGAGGTGTTCACTCTCTCAACCTTGATAAAAGTTCAGTTTCATGGTATTGTTCACCTCTACAACTGTCTCCTGTATGTTAATTATAGATCTCAACATTGTGTTAATTGTAAACAAGAATGTCAAATGGAACAGCACTTTAATAGACGTTCCAATCTTCCTTATATATACTATATATAATGGTTCGTATAAACGAATCAGAAAAAAACGTAATTATTGTCAGTGTGTTTGAATCATTAGGCTCTGTTAATAAAGTTTTGAAGGAAGCCTGTGTACATGCGACCAGGTTAAGTGTACCTTGAGAGACACACTACAGGAGACATACTGACCCATACCAAGTTGGCATTACTGAAGTCAACGCTGTCCTAATATTTGTTCTGCTAGAGTCAGCAAGTTATCAGGTAACAGCGCAGTACCTGCTAGAGGTAGCACGTTATCAGGTAACAGCGCAGTACCTGCTAGAGGTAGCACGTTATCAGGTAACAGCGCAGTACCTGCTAGAGGTAGCAAGTTATCAGGTAACAGCGCAGTACCTGCTAGAGGTAGCACGTTATCAGGTAACAGCGCAGTACCTGCTAGAGGTAGCAAGTTATCAGGTAACAGCGCAGTACCTGCTAGAGAGGCAGTAAGTCATCAGGTATCAGAGCAGTACCTGCTAGAGGCAGTAGGTCATCAGGTAACAGCGCAGTACCTGCTAGAGAGGCAGCTAGTCATCAGGTACCAGCGCAGTACCTGATAGAGGCAGCAAGTCATCAGGTATCACTGTAGTGTAATTTTCGACAGTGTAACCTGTTCTGCCTACCACAACACTGTTATTTTCAGTGTATAAATATATTAGTGTCAAGGAGCAAGTGCTTGTGTTAACACTGCTCACGAAATCGTAATAACAATATTGGAAACAAACCACGGAACGGGTGGGGCTTGAACCCAGAGTCGTAAAACTCCAGGCCAGTGTGTAAGCCACTGGACCACCTGACTACAATAAGATTCATCCAACAAGGTATATTTTTATACACCAAAGGGAGGTTAGCATGGGCCACCACTGTAACTACAAATGCAAGTTTTTACAGATCAATCTCCCACCAGCGTGGCTGTGGCGAACTGTAGCTCAAGTCCCCCCTCAAAAGTAAATAATGTCGACATGTTAGAGTGCAAGATAATCCTTCCCCAGAATCTTTGAAGTTAATAATAATAATAATTTTTATTTCTACAAGTACATGATATCACTTATACAGACCATCAGTGACGTACTATTGTGTTCTCTCAGTGTACTCGTGGCGCCCCTGCTTTTCATTGGGGGAATGTTGCATGTCCTGCATATGGAGTGATTTTCGTGAGCAAGTTTGGTACTAATCCCTCTAGGATTTTCCAAGTATATATTATCATGTATCTATCTCGCCTGCATTCCAGGAAGTACAATTCAAGGGACTTCAACCGTTCCCAATAATTTAGGTGCCTTATCGTACTTATGTGTGCCATGAAAGTTCTTTGTACACTCTCCAGGTCAGCAATTTCGCCTGCCTTGAAGGGGGCATTTAGTTTATAGCAGTATTCGACCCTAGAGAGAACAAGCGATTTGAAGAGAATCGTCATGGGCTTTGTATGTTCTCATTATCCATCCTATCATTTTTCTAGCAGATGAAGTAGATACATTGTTGTGGTCTTTGAAGGTGAGATCCTCTGACATTATCACTCCCAGGTCCTTCACATTACTTTTTCGTTATATTGTATAGTTAAAATTTGTCGTATACCCTGATATGTCGTGTGGGTTCTTGATGGAATTGGGTATAAACACAAACGTAGCTTGGCTGGTAATTTATAATTGTGAGAGAAAGGCGAACGCCAGGCCTAACTTGTCTCCTCTGCTACGCCCTGTCTAGAACAGAGAAGCCCAGTGCCCGGAGGGCATTCAAAGAACTTATACGTCATGATGGGTCAGCATGAGTCACATAACAGTCAGTGAATTCACGTAGGGAGACGTTGGATCAGTAATGGTTATTGGTAAGACACAAATACTACTACCGACAGATACAGTTTTAATTTCCTCAAGTTTTCCATATCTGAGAAGTTGAAATTTCTCTTCATTGAACTTCATATTGTTTTCTGCGACCCATTTAAAGATTAGGTTGATGTCCGCCTGGAGTAGTAATAATAATACAATATATTAATAGTAATAAAAATAAGACAATAATAATAATAATACAATAATAATATAGCAATTTGCTTTTGGGTTATAAAATAAATCTTTGTATTTACGTTTATGGCACCGATATTTAGTGGAGATAAATCAAACTTATAAATTATCCGGCTTTTTTTATTTTTTTAATACCGCCATGTTTTATTAATTTGTAAAAATGAGTTTTGTGTAAGTGTTGAGTTTGGGGGAAATCAGGTTACGAAAATAGGATTCGTGTGTCGTGTTGACCAGAGTGAGGTTCGAGTCTTCTATATACGGATTTAGAGATTCATTTACATGGGTTTAATATGTGTGAGTCACATTTATGGATGCACATGTGAATATAAGTGTAGGAGAGTGCGGTATGTAAACACGAGTGCACAAGATGAGGTCACAGTAAAGTGTAACAACGACTGTGTCGGCGCACAGACCGCGTCGTACGGTCAGGTTAATGCCGTTGCTGAGAAAGTATCGGGAGCTGAGGTCAAGGCAAGTAACAGTCTCCTAATTACCACTGACACGGACGCTGCAAGCAAGACGCCACGGACAATGATGTATGATCAACTGTTTCGATTTGTCTATAAATTGATGAACAAGACACATGTGCAACACCTGGGTATCTTTATGAAGTCTCCCCAACACGTAGCTTTTTCAATTCAGTACAAGGATAATGTAATGGAGACAATAGAGAGGTAATCAGTCCCTCAGCCTGAGAGACTGAACACATTCTATCAACTTGAGGGACTGATTACCTCTTCTTTCACCGTCTCCGGTTTTTAAGCTCTGTATTGGACTGAAAAAGCCACTGGTAGGAGAAATGTCTTTATAAATATTCCCAGTCGTTGCACACGTCAACTTGTCGCTTCTGTATATCGTTAGTGTCATAATATCCATAGTTTTTATTTTTAAATTTAATAATGTATACAGGAGAAGGGGTTACTAGCCCCTTGCTCCCGGCATTTTAGTCGCCTCTTACGACACACATGACTTAACGGAGGAAGAATTCTGTTACACTTCCCGTCGAGAAAATTAGATATATGTATTGGGTTTTAAAGATAGCAGATCCTTGTTTCTTGACAGCCGGAACGGGTTTTAAAGATAGCAGATCCTTTTTTTCGTGGCAGCCAGAGTGGTGTCCCGTAGCTCGACCGGTAGTGCACTCAGCTTACACACTGAGGTCCGGGGATCGATCCCCCGGTACGGCTGGAAAACATTAGGATGTGTTTCCGTAAGACACCTGCTGTCCATGTTCACCCATCAGTAAAATAGGTACCTGGGTGTTAGTCGCATTCAGTAAAATTGATACCTGTGTGTGGGTCACATTCTGGGACAAAACTGACCTAATTTGCCCGAAATGCTCTGAATAACAAGGGGCTTTCTATATAGTAGTATGTCACTGATGTCAGCTAGGACTGTATACCTTGTACATGTACTTGTAGAAACAAACATTATTATTATTATTATTATTATTATTATTATTATTATTATTATTATTATTGTTGTTGTATTTGTTTCACGAATCTCCTAAATTTGACGAGAGAATGACAAATTGAGAGAGAAAGTTAGATACTCTGTATCTTCTCTCACTGCAGGAAAGCTAACTTAGAACACCGTAGCTAACTTTAGAACACCGTACATGGTAGCAGCTAGGAGAGATTTTAGGCGCTTGAGAACACGAGAAGAGAAGAGAAGCAGGGGTCACATGATCACGATATGCAAAATACTCAGAGGCTTACATGAAATGAACAGAACCAGGCTGGCTCAGATGTGAGGGTGAGGAGCCGGGTCACACTATGTACGGGATTAATGGACCAAGAGCAGCGACTCGACCCCTGCGAACACAAAATAGGTGAGTACACTCCTGGAACACTTAGTACACTCCTGGAACACTTAGTACATTCCTGGAACACTTAGTACACTCCTGGAACACTTAGTACACTCCTGGAACACTTAGTACACTCCTGGAACACTTAGTACAATCCTGGAACACTTAGTACACTCCTAGAACACTTAGTACACTCCTGGAACACTTAGTACACTCCTGAACACTTAGTATACTCCTGGAACACTTAGTAAACTCCTGGAACACTACACTCCTGGAACACTTAGTGCACTCCTGGAACAATTAGTGCACTCCTGGAACGCTTAGTACACTTCTGGAATACTTAGTGCACTCCTGGAACACTTAGTGCACTCCTGGAACACTTAGTACACTCCTGGAACACTTAGTACACTCCTGGAATACTTAGTACACTCCTGGAACACTTAGAACACTTTTGGAACACTTAGTGCACTCCTGGAACACTTAGTATACTCATGGAACACTTAATACACTCCTGGAACACTTAATGCACTCCTGGAACACTTAGTGCACTCCTGGAACACTTAGTACACTCCTGGAACATTTATTGCACTCCTGGAACACTTAGTGCACTCCTAGAACACTTAGTACACTCCTGGAACACTTAGTGCACTCCTGGAACACATAGTACACTTCTTGAACACTTAGTGCACTCCTGGAACACTTAGTGCACTCCTGGAACACTTAGTGCACTCCTGGAACACTTAGTACACTCCTGGAACACTTAGTGCACTCCTGGTACACTTAGTGCGCTCCTGAAACACTTAGTATACTCCTGGAACACTTAGTGCACTTTTGGAACACTTAGTACACTCCTGGAACACTTAGTGCACTCATGGAACACTTAGTGCACTCCTGGAACACTTAGTGCACTCCAGGAACAATTAGTATACTCCTGGAACATTTAGTGCACTCCTGGAACACTTAGTGCACTTCTAAAACACTTAGTGCACTCCTGGAACACTTAGTGCACTCCTGGAATACTTTGTATACTCCTGGAACCCTTAGTAAACTTCTGGAACACTTAGTACACTCCTGGAACACTTAGTACACTTCTGGAACACTTAGTGCACTCCAGGAACAATTAGTATACTCCTGGAACACTTAGTACACTCCTGGAACACTTAATACACTCCTGGAACACTTGGTGCACTCCTGGAACACTTAGTACACTCCTGGAACACTTAGTGCACTCCTAGAACACTTAGTACACTCCTGGAACACTTAGTGCACTCCTGGAACACATAGTACACTTCTTGAACACTTAGTGCACTCCTGGAACACTTAGTGCACTCCTGGAACACTTAGTGCACTCCTGGAACACTTAGTACACTCCTGGAACACTTAGTGCACTCCTGGTACACTTAGTGCGCTCCTGAAACACTTAGTATACTCCTGGAACACTTAGTGCACTTTTGGAACACTTAGTACACTCCTGGAACACTTAGTGCACTCATGGAACACTTATTCACTCCTGGAACACTTAGTATACTGCTGGAACATTAGTACACTCCTGGAACACTTAGTGCACTCCTGGAACACTTAGTGCACTCTGGAACACTTTGTGCACTCCTGGAACACTTAGTACACTCCTGGAACACTTAGTACACTCCTGGAACACTTAGTACACTCCTGGAACACTTAGTACACTCCTGGAACACTTAGTACACTTCTGGAACACTTAGTGCACTCCAGGAACAATTAGTATACTCCTGGAACACTTAGTACACTCCTGGAACACTTAATACACTCCTGGAACACTTGGTGCACTCCTGGAACACTTAGTATACTCCTGGAACACTTAGTGCCCTCCTGAAACACTTAGTACACTCCTGGAACACTTAGTACACTCATGGAACACTTAGTGCACTCCTGGAACACTTAGTATACTCCTGGAACACTTAGTACACTCCTGGAACACTTAGTGCACTCCTGGAACACTTAGTACACTTTTGGAACACTTAGTGCACTCCTGGAACACTTAGTACACTCCTGGAACACTTAGTGCACTCCTGGAACACTTATTATACTCCTGGAACATTTTGTGCACTCCTGGAACACTTAGTGCACTTCTGAAACACTTAGTGCACTCCTGGAACACTTAGTGCACTCCTGGAATACTTTGTATACTCCTGGAACCCTTAGTAAACTTCTGGAACACTTAGTACACTCCTGGAACACTTAGTACACTCCTGGAACACTTAGTGCACTCCAGGAACAATTAGTATACTCCTAGAACACTTAGTACACTCTTGGAACACTTTGTGCACTCATGGAACACTCAGTGCACTCCTGGAATACTTAGTATACTCCTGGAACATTTAGTGCACTCCTGGAACACTTAGTACACTCCTGGAACACTTAGTACACTCCTGGAACACTTAGTGCACTCCTGGAACACTTAGTACACTCCTGGAACACTTAGTACACTCCTGGAACACTTAGTACACTCCTGGAACACTTAGTACACTTTTGGAACACTTAGTGCACTCCTGGAACACTTAGTACACTCTTGGAACACTTAGTACACTCCTGGAACACTTAGTGCACTCCTGGAACACTTAGTACACTCCTGGAATACTTAGTGCACTCTTGGAACACTTATTACACTCCTGGAACACTTAGTATACTGCTGGAACACTTAGTACACTCCTGGAACACTTAGTGCACTCCTGGAACACTTAGTGCACTCCTGGAACACTTTGTGCACTCCTGGAACACTTAGTACACTCCTGGAACACTTAGTACACTCCTGGAACACTTAGTACACTCCTGGAACACTTAGTACACTTCTGGAACACTTAGTATACTCCTGGAACACTTATTGCACTCCTGGAACACTTAGTACACTCCTGGAACACTTAGTACACTCCTGGAACACTTAGTACACTCCTGGAACACTTAGTACACTCCTGGAACACTTAGTACACTCCTGGAACACTTAGTATACTCCTGGAACACTTAGTACACTCCTGGAACACTTAGTACACTCCTGGAACACTTAGTACACTCCTGGAACACTTAGTACACTCCTGGAACACTTAGTACACTCCTGGAACACTTAGTACACTCTTGGAACACTTAGTACACTCCTGGAACACTTAGTATACTCCTGGAACACTTAGTACACTCCTGGAACACTTAGTGCACTCCTGGAAAACTTAGTACACTCCTGGAACACTTAGTACACTCCTGAAACACTTAGTACACTCCTGGAACACTTAGTACACTCCTGGAACACTTAGTACACTCCTGGAACACTTAGTACACTCCTGGAACACTTAGTACACTCCTGGAACACTTAGTACACTCCTGGAACACTTAGTATACTCCTGGAACACTTAGTATACTCCTGGAACACTTAGTACACTCCTGGAACACTTAGTACACTCCTGGAACACTTAGTACACTCCTGGAACACTTAGTACACTCCTGGAACACTTAGTATACTCCTGGAACACTTAGTATACTCCTGGAACACTTAGTACACTCCTGGAACACTTAGTACACTCCTGGAACACTTAGTACACTCCTGGAACACTTAGTACACTCCTGGAACACTTAGTATACTCCTGGAACACTTAGTACACTCCTGGAACACTTAGTACACTCCTGGAACACTTAGTATACTCCTGGAACACTTAGTACACTCCTGGAACACTTAGTACACTCTTGGAACACTTAGTACACTCCTGGAACACTTAGTACACTCCTGGAACACTTAGTACACTCCTGGAACACTTAGTATACTCCTGGAACACTTAGTACACTCCTGGAACACTTAGTGCACTCCTGGAACACTTAGTACACTCCTGTAACACTTAGTACACTCCTGGAACACTTAGTACACTCCTGGAACACTTAGTACACTCCTGGAACACTTAGTACACTCCTGGAACACTTAGTACACTCCTGGAACACTTAGTACACTCTTGGAACACTTAGTACACTCCTGGAACACTTAGTACACTCTTGGAACACTTAGTACACTCCTGGAACACTTAGTACACTCCTGGAACACTTAGTACACTCCTGGAACACTTAGTACACTCCTGGAACACTTAGTACACTCTTGGAACACTTAGTACACTCCTGGAACACTTAGTACACTCCTGGAACGCTTCTGGAATGAGCGCAGAGATAAATCTGATTATTTTCTACTGCGAATCGCTAAACCTGTAGGGGTCATGCAGTACTTGGGGGAATGGAAGAGAATGAGGATTGATCCGAGGAAGAGGAGGACAGCTGGTGCATATTATAGGATGAGCAGATGACAGCGGCATCATGACGTTCATCTTGAAGGAAGCGACGAGAAGAGTGATCCCACGCAGGAGCTGTGACTCGACCCCCTGCAACCACTTACAGGTGAGTACACACACACACACACACACACACACACACACACACACACCAATATATGCAAATTACACCTTACACAATATTCACATTAGGCACAACTAGAACCCGGGTAAATGAAGGTTGCTTTACTCTTGTCCATATACATAAGTTTATAAGAAATATGTAAATTGTTGGGTTCACGAAGTTGACTTTGTAAATTGAAAGTGTTGGTGGAGGGGGAGGGGGATGTGGAGGGGGAGGTGGAGGGGGAGGTGGAGGGGGAGGTGGAGGGGGAGGTGGAGGGGGAGGTGGAGGGGGAGGTGGAGGGGGAGGTGGAGGGGGAGGTGGAGGGGAGGTGGAGGGGGAGGTGGAGGGGAGGTGGAGGGGAGGTGGAGGGGGAGGTGGAGGGGAGGTGGAGGAAGAAGAAAAGGAGGAAAAGTATTATATTTATTATTATTGAATTTGTGTTTATTGTTTTATTATTGTTTTATTATTGTTTTATTATTGTTTAATTATTGTTTTATTATTGTTTTATTATTGTTTTATTATTGTTTTGTTAACACATGGGTCGTCTCCCACCAAGGCAGGGTGACCCGAAAAAGAAGAAACACTTTTATCATCATTCACTCCATCACTGTCTTGGGTGACAGGTGGTACTAAGACAATACTGGGTGACAGGTGGTACTAAGGCAACACTGGGTGACAGGTGGTACTAAGACAATACTGGGTGGCAGGTGGCACCATCTGGGTGGCAGATGTCATCCTTATAGGCGAAACGTCGCACTAATAACGTCTCCTTTAGATATACGTACTTCTTAACCAACACAAACATAACGCATGGGTAATACAACATGATACAACGTAATACAACGAACTGTATCATAATGTCAGAGATTTTAGGCAAAGTCAATCAAAAAAAAAAGTCAAAATTGCCTCAAAATTAAATATTTCTCGAAAAATTAATTACCAATAATACTGACAAGTGACGAGCGATCATAACACTTTAAATTGTACCCCGATATTATCATCGCACTTAAGTGTCCATAAGTGTTGCCAGTCTCTTCACACACTTAATTGATGAGTTTAGAGTCTAATAATTGGTGTTTAATGTTGTAGAAGATTTGAAGTTCTTCGTTGGGTTAATGGAGCGACCTCTGGCTGGGTTAATGTGGTCATTAAAGCTTATTAAATACACGAGGGTCATTAAGGTTACCTGGCCACCACAAGTCAAGAAGACTTCTCAATACCTTAGATACATACATAGATAAACACACACACGATTAGAATGTTTCATAGATGGGATGCAGCAACACGGGATGTTAGGAAGTATTTCTTCAGCCTTAAGGTTGTCAGGAAATGGAACAATCTAGAGAATGAGGTAGTGGAGGTAGGATCAATACTTAGCTTTAAGATGAGGTACAATAAGGCTCTTCGAGCAGGGAGAGAGTGGACCTAGTAGCGACCAGCGAAGAGGCGGGGTCAGGAGCTGTGACTTGACTCCTGCAGTCACAAATAAGTTAGTACAGATAGTGAGTGCACATAAATTCTATAAAGAATGTATACAGCTGATCAAGAATCACGGAGAAATTATAAAACATATGGGAGGAAACACCAGAAATTATCAAACATGTGGAAGGAAACACCAGAAATGGAGCAGATCATCAAAATTTAGCATATTTAAATAAAGCAAAATTAATAAATAGAGTGTGTAGCAGAGGTAAGAGAATGGAAATGTTACAAGACTGATGAAGCATGTAGAGAGAAGTGATTTAATAAATCACTACCAGCACAGGTTGAGATGATTAATCATGTCACAAACCTCTCAGAGTTGTATGACAAGGTTGCAGAAGTGGAACGAGAGAGAGAGAGAGAGAGAGAGAGAGAGAGAGAGAGAGAGAGAGAGAGAGAGAGAGAGAGAGAGAGAGAGAGAGAGAGAGAGAGAGAGAGATGCAAGGAGGCTTGTGTCACTGACTAGGCCAGAACTAGAGGAACAGCCAAAGATAAAATAATAATATCTAAAAGTACGGTGTGAGTAAGTGAGTGAAACGCTGAAGGACTTACAGTTCAATATATGCCTGATTGTAGTGGGAAATTAATAAGAAAAATAAAAACCTGGAGGGCAGAAGAGTATAACATGATGCGGACAAACTGGGAAAGTGCCCAGATAAACCATTAATAGAATTTAACCCCAGCAAATAAAAAAAGGCAATTTTTTTGGAAGGTAAAGACAACCTGACAGAATAGATATTTACTCATGGAGAAATATTTTTGAGATGTGTCGCCAGAGACGCACGTCCACTGAACCAGCAGCTAATGTGTGTTTACAAATTTATGATCAGATTTCAGGACTCTAAATCTTTATTCATAATTCTGTTTATTTTATATATATGTCAGTGAACATGTAGCAGTACGAGGCAGCATGGAGCCCACACCTGACATACCTTATACAAGCTAACAATGTTCTGAGGTTTGCAATAACATTATTCCCAAAGATGATGGAATGTAATTAAGAAGATACTAAAAGCAATAAACCTGATAACATTAGAGTATAGAAGACCCATGGGAGACATGATAACGATGTCCAAAATACTCGTATGACTTTGATAGGGTATACCTGGAGTGTGTTCCAGGGGCCAACGCCCCCGCGACCCGGTCCATGAGCTAGGCCATGGATAAACTGCCCAAGAGACAGGAACAGTACACGAGACGATTGGAAGACATAAATGAACAACAATAATGTGAAGAAATATTTCTTTAACCCCTGAGAGGTCAGAAACTGGAATGACCTTGGTGAAGAGGTGCTGGAAGCAGACTCGGTACGCTGCTATCAGAATAGGTACGATAGGAGGGAGTGAGTTTGATAAGCCAGGTTAGAAGCAGGACCAGGAGCTGAGACTATTCCTGCAACCATGTATACCTTATTTGAGCACGCGCGAGCGCGCGCTCACACACACACACACACACACACTCCTGGCGGGGCCAGGAGCTGAGTATCGACCCCTGCAACCACAATTAGGTGAGTACACACACCTATTAGCGACTAAAGAAGAAGAGGGCAGGAAGCTGCTGTGACTCGACCCCTGCAACCACAAATAGGTGAGTAACACACACACACACACACACACACACACACACACAATAAAGAAAAGGGGAACTCAGGTGACGACCTGTGACTGGCTACGACTGGGAACTTTAACAAGACTGCCATGGTTCAAGTCCCACCCGCTTCCTGATTTGACAAGAATTAAGAGGCTGGGCTTCATATCTGACTAGAGCAAGATAAGTGAGGAAGTTGCTTCACTATAAGACACTTCTCCCACAGTGCTAAGGGACTATAAGACACTTCTCCCACAGTGCTAGGGGACTATAAGACACTTCTCCCACAGTGCTAAGGGACTATAAGACACTTCTCCCACAGTGCTAGGGGACTATAAGACACTTCTCCCACAGTGCTAGGGGACTATAAGACACTTCTCCCACAGTGCTAAGGGACTATAAGACACTTCTCCCACAGTGCTAAGGGACTATAAGACACTTCTCCCACAGTGCTAGGGGACTATAAGACACTTCTCCCACAGTGCTAAGGTACTATAAGACACTTCTCCCACAGTGCTAAGGGACTATAAGACACTTCTCCCACAGTGCTAAGGGACTATAAGACACTTCTCCCACAGTGCTAGGGGACTATAAGACACTTCTCCCACAGTGCTATGGGACTATAAGACACTTCTCCCACAGTGCTAAGGGACTATAAGACACTTCTCCCACAGTGCTAAGGGACTATAAGACACTTCTCCCACAGTGCTAAGGGACTATAAGACACTTCTCCCACAGTGCTAAGGGACTATAAGACACTTCTCCCACAGTGCTAAAGGACTATAAGACACTTCTCCCATAGTGCTAAGGGACTGTAAGACACTTCTCCCACAGTGCTAGGGGACTATAAGACACTTCTCCCACAGTGCCAAGGGACTATAGGACACTTCTCGCACAGTGCCAAGGGACTATAAGACACTTCTCCCACAGTGCCAAGGGACTATAAGACACTTCTCCCACAGTGCTAAGGGACTATAAGACACTTCTCCCACAGTGCTAAGGGACTATTAAGACACTTCTCCCACAGTGTTAAGGGACTATAAGACACTTCTCCCACAGTGCTAAGGGACTATAGGACACTTCTCCCACAGTGCTAAGGTACTATAAGACACTTCTCCCACAGTGCCAAGGGACTATAAGACACTTCTCCCACAGTGCTAGGGGACTATAAGACACTTCTCCCACAGTGCTACGGGACTATTAAGACACTTCTCCCACAGTGTTAAGGGACTATAAGACACTTCTCCCACAGTGTTAAGGTACTATAAGACACTTCTCCCACAGTGCTAAGGGACTATAAGACACTTCTCCCACAGTGCTAAGGGACTATAAGACACTTCTCCCACAGTGCTAGGGGACTATAAGACACTTCTCCCACAGTGCTAAGGTACTATAAGACACTTCTCCCACAGTGCTAGGGGACTATAAGACACTTCTCCCACAGTGCTAAGAAACTATAAGACACTTCTCCCACAGTGCCAAGGGGGACACTTATGTCCAACAGCGACAGAGTTCAACTTCTTCTATAGGGAAAGAACTCAGAACTCAAACCACGGTACGGATGGGGATCGAACTCGGGGCAAGTGAGTCGTAAAACTCCAGGGAAGTGCGTAAGCCACTGGGCTAGCTGACCCACTGGCTTACGCGCTGGCCTGGAGTTTTACGATTCACTTGCCGTGAGTTCGATCCCCACCCGTGCCGTGGCTTGCTTGCAATTGTGTTATTATGATTTCAAGAGTCAACTCAGATTAAGAGGACATAATTATCAGCTAGATGTTTTCATACAACAACAACAACAACAACAACAGGTGAAATACCTTACTGTAACGGTAAAGAGTATCTAAGACTAAGTAAATACAGCACTAGTACCAAGGACGTAAGAGGCAGTAAATGCCGACAATTTAAAGGAGAAAGGCGCATTGATCACTTTCAGGTCCCAGGATCGAAACGTCTTCAGTGAAGGTGTCCAAAGTGTCCATGTGTGTTCTTTTTCATGTACCATAGTTCACACACAACACACTTTATTTTCTCGTGGCTTGAAAAAGGTGACATGTGAACGAATCGTTCTCCAGGTGTCTTGTGCTGCCACACCTCTCCACGTTTTTACTACTTATTACGAACATATGTGTAGTCTTGTGGCCTGCACACCTGGGTGTAACACGATAGCCAAAGTAGAAATGAGGAACGAGCAAAAGTCAGCAGTGAGTGAATGCTTGTCTATATATTTCCTTCACCAAACAACATGCAGGTATATGTACAATATATATGTACTATATATATATATATATATATATATATATATATATATATATATATATATATATATATATATATATATATATATATATATATATATACATACAAAGCAAGTTTGGGAGGCAAGAGACACAGTGATAACTGTGGGTGACCAGACTTGAGGTGAGACTTCCAGTGTTGATTCACAAGTCTCCAATATCGTTTCATAATTTTGACGGGCTTCCTTGTGAATGGCTTGTTGGACCGAAGTACCAGCATAACAAGGGGACCCTGCTTGTTATACTCTTTACATCTGGCTCGCTGGTCGGGAGGGCACGCCTCTATGGGTATGTGACATACGCCGTACTCTTAGCATGCCACATTATTTTTGCGTTCAAAACATCAGCAAGAAGATAATTCCTGAGACGGAGGACCTCATGTGTGAGAGTTGACTTGAACTATGCATCATGACACCCGAGAAATGAAGACTTAGATGGAACATAGTTGCAACGTACAAGATACTCAGATGGGGACGTCGTCAGTACTTAACTAGATAGTGAAACTCAGATGGGAACATGGTAATGATATACTGATAGGAGATATAATCACAACACTTAAGATATCTACAATATTAATAGGTACTGACGCAGATGTTACAGATCCTCTCACAAGGACTGTACAGAACGAGGGAACAACACATGGAAATTAAACAGGCAATTTATCCAAAGGAAAATATAAGAAATTTGAGGATGGTAAGCCAGAGAAATATAACTCACGAAATCGTAATGACACGATTGCAAACAAACCATACTACGGGTGGGGTTCGAACGCGCGGTCACAGAGTCTCAAAACTCCAGACCGTCGCGTAAGCCACTGGACCAGCTAGCTTCAATAAGATTCATCCAACTAGGTATATTTCTACACAGTGGTGCCTATGCTAACCTTCCTATGGTGTAGAAATATACCTAGTTGGATGAATCTTATTGAAGCTAGCTGGTCCAGTGGCTTACGCGACGGTCTGGAGTTTTGAGACTCTGTGACCGCGGGTTCGAACCCCACCCGTAGTATGGTTTGGTTTTTCAGAGAAATATACTTGGATAAGAATTTAGAGGTAAACTCCAAACATGAATTAAGATGTAGATGCAATGGTTAAGAGACACGGTCCAGGAGTTGGAGCTCCATATGCACAGACACAAAGGCGTGCACATAGTACAGTGTGTGCACACCTGGTAATCTCATTGTCATCTGACAGTCTAGGTGACACATAAGACTGGAACTCTTTGTTTGTGTGACTAGTCAGACTGCGGCAGCCTCCGTGCACGCTGTGTTAAGATGACATAATCTTGCAAAACTGGTTGATGCTTCGTAAGATAGTGTGAGAGACTCGTATACTTGTCCTGCTGGTACTTAACCTGTCAGGTGTAGCCTGCCACCACTACACCTGTCTGCTTCCTCACTACACCTGCCTGCTTCCTCACTACACCTGCCTGCTTCCTCACTACACCTGCCTGCTTCCTCACTAACCTGCCTGCTTCCTCACTACACCTGCCTGCTTCCTCACTACACCTGCCTGCTTCCTCACTACACCTGCCTGCTTCCTCACTACACCTGCCTGCTTCCTCACTACACCTGCCTGCTTCCTCACTACACCTGCCTGCTTCCTCACTACACCTGCCTGCTCCTCACTACACCTGCTTCCCTCACTACACCTGCTCCCTCACTACACCTGCTCCCTCACTACACCTGCTCCCTCACTACACCTGCCTGCTCCCTCACTACACCTGCTCCCTCACTACACCTGCTTCCTCACTACACCTGCCTGCTCCCTCACTACACCTGCCTGCTTCCTCACTATACCTGAGTCCTCCCTCACTACATCTGCCTGCTCCCTCACTACACCTGCCTGCTCCCTCACTACACCTGCCTGCTCCCTCACTACACCTGCCTGCTCCCTCACTACACCTGCCTGCTTCCTCACTACACCTGCCTGCTCCCTCACTACACCTGCTCCCTCACTACACCTGCTCCCTCACTACACCTGCTCCCTCACTACACCTGCTCCCTCACTACACCTGCTCCCTCACTACACCTGACTGCTCCCTCACTACACCTGCCTGCTCCCTCACTACACCTGCTCCCTCACTACACCTGCCTGCTCCCTCACTACACCTGCTCCCTCACTACACCTGACTGCTCCTTCACTACACCTGCCTACTCCCTCACTACACCTGCTCCCTCACTACACCTGCTCCCTCACTACACCTGCTCCCTCACTACACCTGCTCCCTCACTACACCTGCTCCCTCACTACACCTGCCTGCTCCCTCACTACACCTGCCTGCTCCCTCACTACACCTGCTCCCTCACTACACCTGCCTGCTCCCTCACTACACCTGCTCCCTCACTACACCTGACTGCTCCTTCACTACACCTGCCTACTCCCTCACTACACCTGCTCCCTCACTACACCTGCTCCCTCACTACACCTGCTCCCTCACTACACCTGCTCCCTCACTACACCTACTCCCTCACTACACCTGCTCCCTCACTACACCTGCTCCCTCACTACACCTGCTCCCTCACTACACCTGCTCCCTCGCTAAAACATCCTGACAATATTTCTTCCTTTTCAAGTCTTATATTCGTCTATATTCAAGTGAAGAAGTCTGCTGCGCAGACGATACCTTTCGACACTAAACATACCCAGGTGTTACATATGTGTCTTTTTCATCTACCTGTCTATATTGTGTGTCATCACGTGCTGCTGCTGCTGCTGCTGCTGGTACTGGTACTGGTACTGGTACTGCTGCTGCTGCTGGTACTGGTACTGCTGCTGCTGCTGGTACTGCTGCTGCTGCTGCTGGTACTGGTACTGCTGCTGCTGCTGCTGGTACTGCTGCTGCTGCTGCTGGTACTGGTACTGCTGCTGCTGCTGCTGGTACTGGTACTGCTGCTGCTGCTGCTGCTGCTGGTACTGGTACTGCTGCTGCTGCTGCTGCTGCTGCTGCTGCTGCTGCTGCTGCTGCTGCTGCCACTGCTGTTGTTTCTGCTGTTGCTACTACTAATACTACGACTACTACGACTACTACTACTACTACTACTACTACCACTACTACACTACTACTACTGTACTACTACCACTACTACACTACTACTACTGTACTACTACCACTACTACTACTACCACTACTGTACTACTACCACTACTACTACTACCACTACTACACTACTACTATTATTACTACTACTACTACATTAATACTACTACTGTACTACTACCACTACTATACTACTATTACTACTACTACTACACTACTATTACTACTACTACTTCTAGTCTTTTCTTCCCCCACACTACCTCATTCACCTCCGGCCTTCTCTACTTCCTCATCTCACTGGAGACTTGACAATGGACCGGATCGGACCAAAACACCATCACAAAAGTCATCTTTAAAGTAAAGAAAGTGGATAAGTGTACACTGAATTTAAGTGCAATTCTGTAAGAGTTACTTGTCATGGTGGGTCCTTACGAGACAGTAATGAAACGATATTGATAATGTCAGAGTGCAAAACGTTTAACAGCCTTCCGTGTCACACTTGTATGACTGGAAGGTGATGTCTCCCTATATGGTTGTTGTTTACTGACAATACTGTCAGATGGTGAGCCAAGCATTGAGCTCACCATATGAGTGAGCCAAGCCCTGAGCTCACCATATGAGTGAGCCAAGCCCTGAGCTCACCATATGAGTGAGCCAAGCCCTGAGCTCACCACATGAGTGAGCCAAGCCCTGAGCTCACAATATGAGTGAGCCAAGCCCTGAGCTCACCACATGAGTGAGCCAAGCCCTGAGCTCACCATATGAGTGAGCCAAGCCTTGAACTCGCCATATGAGTGAGCCAAGCACTGAGCTCACCATATGAGTGAGCCAAGCCCTGAGCTCACCACATGAGTGAGCCAAACACTGAGCTCACCAATGAGTGAGCCAAGCACTGCGCTCACCAATGAGTGAGCCAAGCGCTGAGCTCACCACATGAGTGAGCCAAGCACAGCTCACCAATGAGTGAGTCAAGCACTGAGCTCACCACATGAGTGAGCCAAACACTGAGCTCACCAATGAGTGAGCCAAGCACTGCGCTCACCAATGAGTGAGCCAAACACTGAGCTCACCAATGAGTGAGCCAAACACTGAGCTCACCAATGAGTGAGCCAAGCCCTGAGCTCATCAATGAGCCAAGCCCTGAGCTCATCAATGAGTGAGCCAAGCCCTGAGCTCATCAATGAGTGAGCCAAGCCCTGAGCTCATCAATGAGTGAGCCAAGCCCTGAGCTCATCAATGAGTGAGCCAAGCCTTGAGCTCACTACATTATGCTATAGAGTATTTGCAAAAAAAAATAATGTTTATAACAACAGTAATGTTATAATTAACTACCACTCTAATGTTGACAGTGACAACAACAACAGCAGTAACAGAAGCAACAACAGCAGCAACAGTAAAAACAGTAACAGCAGCAGCAGCAGCAAGTACAGTAACAGCAGCAACAGTAACAATAATAATAATAATTATTAATAATAATGATCTTGTTTTTACCATGTTCTCCTTGACCTGTCTTGACCTGGTCTCCAACACACTCGCCGCCCAGTTTTTGTGGACCTGACCTCATCTTATACCCCCATCAACTGTACCAACTCCCTCTACCTCTACCACCCTTCTTCCCTCTCCCTCCCCTTTTCATCTATCCCTCCCCTTTTCATCTCTCTCCCCTTTTCATCTCTCCCTCCTACCCTTTCCCCTATGCCCTTCCTTTTTCCAGTAACCTACTCCATCTAGTATAAAATCTCCCAACTCAGACTGAATATAAGAAAGAGCATTGCAGCAGGC
The DNA here is from genome assembly GCA_009830355.1 of Cherax destructor. NCBI lineage: Eukaryota > Metazoa > Arthropoda > Malacostraca > Decapoda > Parastacidae > Cherax > Cherax destructor. The sequence continues at coordinate 30,419 of WNWK01004086.1, forward strand.
CTACTGGCCCATGCTAGGCAGGTCCAAGTCTTAAGAGCATAAGTAAGAAGGAACACTACAGCAGGCCTACTGGCCCATGCTAGGCAGGTCCAAGTCTTAAGAGCATAAGTAAGAAGGAACACTACAGCAGGCCTACTGGCCCATGCTAGGCAGGTCCAAGTCTTCTACTGGCCCAAGCCAGTCAGGTCCAACTCATACCCACTCATGTCTTTAACCTATTTTTAAAACTACACAACGTTTTAGCTTCAGAAACGCTACTCGGAGTGTGTTCCAATCATCTACAACTATTACCAAACCTGTGCTTTCCTGTATCCTTCCGAAATATATTTTTTTCTAACTTGAAATCATTACTGTGAGTCCTGTTTTGGTTAGATACTTTTGGTACATTATCTGCATCCTCTTTATTTATTCCTGTTTTCCATTTATACACCTCAATCATATCCTAATTAAGTCTATGCCTTTTTAGAGAGTGCAGATTCAGGGCCCTCAGTCTATCCTCATAGGAAAGGTTTCTCACACATGGGATCAACTTTGTCATCCTCCTTTGTACGTTTCCCAGCGCATTAATATCCATTCTGTAATACGGTGACCAGGACTGTGCAGCATAATCTAAAATCCATCTAACGAATGATAGAGTTGAAGAATAACCTGAGGACTCCTGTTACTTATATTTCTTGATATGAAGCCAAGAATTCTGTTCGCTGTTGGACTTCCCACTCTATCAACGAGCACGCAGAATTTACCTCCAACGTCGTCTTCGCTCTGCGTCCCTTTCTTTACCTTCCCTTCTTGCTGATGGACCCTCCTTTAATCCTACTCTCATTGACTTTTTTGACAGCAACTGACTTACTACACAAACTCTGAAGATTATACCTCTAGCACTTCCCTCAGTCCCTTCTACCTCAATATCTTGCTACCCTCTATCCCTGCACTATCCACTGTCCTGCTGCACTCCATACCCTACTGAAGCATCCTGCCCTGCCCTGCTGCGCTGTATGACCCTTATGGTTTAGCGCTTCTTTTGATTATAATAATAATAATAATAATATTCTGTTCGCTTTAATTCGAACACTTACGCATTGCTGTCTTAGATTACTGCTAACCAGAACTCCTGAATTTTTTTCACAATCGGTGATATTACGAGCTATATTATTTAGTTTATAAGTGTCATGGTTATTTTACTTTCCAACGCTTAAAACTTTGTATTTGTCAACATTAAATTGCACCTGCCACTTCTCCGACTGTTGCAGCAGTCTATTCAGATCTTCCTGCAGCGCTCTAGTGTCCTCTTCAGAATTAATTCGACGGTTTGTTTTGGTGTGGTCGGCAAACTTGTTTATATCGCTATTTATTCCCTCATCTATATCATTTATGTAAATTGTGGACAACAAAGGACCCAACACTGACCCCTGTGGAGGAACACCGCTTGTGACGCGCCCGCACTCTGATTTCACCATATTTATGCAAACTCTCTGTTGCCTATCTGTCAACCATGCCTCTATCCACGAAAAAAAATTCCAATTCCGTGAGCCTCTACTTTCCTCAATAACCTCCGATGTGGGACTCTATCAAAAGCCTTACTGAAGTCTATATACACAATATTATATTCAGTACCATGATCTACCTCCTCAAATACCTTAGTAAATTCGTAAGGTAGGGACATCCCTTTGTAAAACCGTGCTGAGAATCATTAATCAATTTATGCCTATCAAGATGGCTACGAATTGCCTCGGCAATTACTGATTCCATCAGTTTTCCCACAATGGAGGTTAGACTTATTGGTGTATAGTTTGAAGCTAAGGACCTATCTCTATTTTCCTCTTATTTGGCACTATGCCAGTTTGTAGTGATATGTTGAAAAAATTAGCCAAAGGTTTGCTAAGTTCCTCCTTTCCTTTAAAACCCCTGCGAACAGTTCATTAGAGTCTGGGGGATTTGTTAGGTTTTAAGTTATCTTAATTGTCTGAGAATCCTGTCACTAGTGACGCTATTATTCATTTAGTGAGTTTTAGGTACAGTTACACAAATTATCATACATAGTAACATGTGTGTAAATTACCTAAAGGTGTCCTGTAGCACGGTTGGTAGCGCACTCAGCTCACATATTGAGTATCCATGGTTCGATCCCCGGTACTGGTGAAAACACTGGGGCGTGTTTCCTTAAGACACCAGCTGTCCATGTTCACTAGCAATAAGTAGGTACCTGGGTGTTAGCCGACGGGTGGGGGTTGCATCCTGAGGACAAAATTAACCTAATTTGCTCGAAATGCTCTGCAAGAAGGCGCTGGACAGGCACCTAAAGTCAGTACCTGATCAGCCGGGCTGTGGTTCGTACGTCGGTTTGCGTGCGGCCAGCAGTAACAGCTTGGTTGATCACACCCTGATCCACAGCAAGGCCTGGTCACAGACCGGGCCGCGGGGGCGTTGACCCCCGACACCCTCTCCAGGTATAACCAGGAGCTTTCTGTAGAGTATATCATTGATGTCAGCTATGGTCTTTATAAGTTGTATCATGTACTGTGTATAAAAAAACACTCCATTAAAATAATCAGGAGTCGATGTGTTCAGTCCATTAATATTGATAAAACACTTCCAGAACAGACACTTAAATATTACACACATGTAGTCATAACTGAATATTTCATACACAGATATAACAGTAACTTACAATACATTCATACACAGACACAACATGTTAAGTAAAAGGACACAAATGCACCTAATGTCACATTAGTTGCATTTGTGTCCTTTTACTTAACATGTTGTCGGTAATTCTACCAATATTATTACACAGACACAACAGTAAAATACAAGGGACGTCCAGTACTACACTACTCACTATTACACTTACATTATTGGCAAAAACACTTTACATACATTACTTATAAATACACTTTCCCCGTCCTACATCCAGTCACCATCAAAGGTGTAAGATTCACATCGTTTACATCATAATCACATCACCAGCGTCACCATACATCCTCTGAAGGTATATATCAGAGGAACAAACAGGGGTAAAAGAAAAAATAATACTATTAAATGCAAGAAAACCTTAAAAAAGAAAGGTAGAGAATGACGTCAAGAGACGAAGCGTCAGTATGAAGGAATTTGACATGTGGAGTTCCCCAGGGACGGGTACTAGGGCTGTTGTTATCTCGCATAAGTGTAAACAATGTATGGGTTGGGACTGACGCTGGACATCACTCTGCTGAAAATGGTATATAATTAGAATATAAGTAAGACATATGTGCAGCAGTTAGGTATCTTTATTCCGAGACGTTTCGCCCATACACTAGGCTTCTTCAGTCGAGTCCAGAAGAGGCAGCAGAAACAGCAGTCCACTGAAAAAAGGGTTACTACTTGACAAAGCTCCTGGAGAGCGAAACGTTGTCACAGTAACATGTGACATTAGTTGCACATGTGTCTTTTTACCTAACTGTTGCACATATCTGACTTATCAACTTGTCGGTATTTAATACAATTATCACATTCACGAGCTGATGAGCAAGACACATGTGCAACAGATGTTTATCTTTATTGTTCAACAATAAAGATACACAATTATAATACATGTGTCTTACTCGTCTACATATGACTTTTCAGACCCCATAAAGATAATAATTCGATCGAAAAAAGATATGAAAAGACTAGAGGGACTATATATTCTAAGGAATATATCTTTCTTGATGTGTATTCATTGAAAGCAGTAATGTATATACACATGAAAGGGTGTATATATCCGTAAATATTCACTTAGTTTACCCTAATCCATGTAGCCTGGTGGCTAAAGCTCTCGCTTCACACGGTGAGCGTCCGGGTTCGATTTTGCGTCCGGGTTCGATTTTCGGCGAGGGTAGAAACATTGGGCGTGTTTCCTTACACCGGTTGTCTATGTTCACCCATCAGTAAAATGAGTACCTGGGTGTTAGTCGACTGGTGTGGGTCGCATCCTGGGACAAAACTGACCTAATTTGCCAGAAATGCTCTGCCTAACAAAGGGCTTTCTATATAGTAGTATGTCATTGATGTCAGCTATGGTCTGTATACCTTGTACATGTACTTGTAGTAAATAAAGATATTATTATCATCATTATTATTATTATTATTATTATTATTATTATTATTATTATTATATAAATATCACTTGACTATGTGCAGGTGACATGCGGTCTTAATGAACCTCGTGTAGTAGACAGTCTTTAAACCTAACAAACCAACCTTCAGAAATATTCAGTTTACAAGAAAAGTCAGATATGTAGATGGTATAATTTAATCACAACAAACAGATGTCAAATCGTGAGATTCGGTGAAGACAGGTAACCAAGTACAGTGTGGAAGGCTATTGCGACTATCAGACAAAGAAATGGGCGTAAAGGAGAATAAAAGTCACAATACCGTGGCTGGAACAGTTCACAACAATCTCACTTTAATACTGGACCAATATCAAGTCGTGAGTAGGTAAGAAAAGAAGAGAAAGCCAGAAGTCAGGTCAAGGCATTATGAGACAAGCAATGTCAGGTCGTCTCTCTTGAGCAAACTTCCCCAGTGATTTCTTCTCATTATTATTATTCTATCAACACGAATCACTAATGTCGTGTGGGTTATACAGCACTGGAGGGATGGATCAAGTAAATAGGGGAAGCTTCAGCTGGTGCAATAAGTTAGTTTCTTGTTAAGTAAATGGACACGGGGGACTTAATGAAACATTGTGGGTACATTTTGATAGTCAGCTTCAAGCCAATACAAACCGTACAAGGACACACAGGATACATATGAGGTGCAGAAGGCGAGAAGAAATCAGTAAGTCGTAGTAGTGATCGAGGTACTACTAGCAGAAGTAGTAGTAGTAGTAGTAGTAATAACAACAGTAATAATATTAGTAATAACAGTAGAAATTATTTGTGCTTGTCGGTGACGGTGGGATCTAGGATTTGAAGTAAGATTCTTGTTGATATTTCAAGGATGATAAAGCTGCCTTTGTCCTGAGTAACAACACCTGAAGTTGATACTATTGTAATGCTGCAGATTTCTGGCTCCTTAAACGCTAAGCGGGCACTCTTCACATGTGCTGTTCACATGTGTTAAGTTGTTAAGAGGTGTCCCAGGTCTTATACCTGTCCACAACTGCACGGTATAATGTAAACTCTCTTTAATTGGTTGAAGGTTTTTCACCTTGGTCCTGGTGAGGTCTTTGATGCCTTATGTGAGGTCTTTGATGCCTTGTGTGAGGTCTTTGATGCCTTGTGTGAGGTCTTTGATGCCTTATGTGAGGTCTTTGATGCCTTGTGTGAGGTCTTTGGAGACATGTAGGGTTATGTGGCTGTCGGTGAATGAAGAGATGATGTTAGACGCTCGTTTCTTAGGTCTACTGTGTGTCTAATCCGACTTGTTGATTTAGCAAGAGTATTAAATCCAGCATTGCCAGAGAAATAGATTTTTATAGTATTAAAAATTTTAGAGAAAAAAAAGTCAGAAAACTTCATTTCACAAAGTAATCTAAGTAAATGTCAAACTTTTAAGAATTTATCTTACTTTGAAAGAACTTAGTAAACGTTTAAAAATCAAAATCTATAAAGTATATGTATAAACTATAAGTTTACCAATGGTTTTATTTGACTTTAAATTCTCAATTTTGAGAGAAGCCTCAGCCTGCCCACAGGGGGCCTCAGTCTGCCCCAAGGGGCCCTCAGCCTGCCCCCAAGGGCCCTCAGTCTGCCCCCAGGGGCCCTCAGCCTGCCACCAGGGGCCCTCAGCCTGCCCCCAAGGGCCCTCAGCCTGCCCCCAGGGGCCCTCAGCCTGCCCCCAGGGGCCCTCAGCCTGACTCTAGGAACCCTAAAGCAGTCTTGTTCCGCCTTGCAAAATTTCTCTTGGAGTCCCTGGACTGTTAGGTAAAAGGATACACATGCAAATAATGTGACGTTTCATTGTGGCAACGTTTCGCTCTCCAGGAGCTTTGTCAAGCCGCTACTCCTTTTACCTAACATATTGTCGGTAATTCTGCCTTAATTACCAGTCATGCTTTACAAAGCAGTTGACCCAGGGAGGTTATCATGGACCCGGGAGCCAGGGAAGTTATCATGGACCCGGGACCTAGGGTGGTTATCATGTACCCGGGACCCAGGGTGGTTATCATGGACCCGGGACCTAGGGTGGTTATCATGGACCCGGGACCTAGGGTGGTTATCATGTACCCGGGACCTAGGGTGGTTATCATGTACCCGGGACCTAGGGTGGTTATCATGGACCCGGGACCCAGGGTGGTTATCATGGACCCGGGACCCAGGGTGGTTATCATGGACCCGGGACCTAGGGTGGTTATCATGTACCCGGGACCTAGGGTGGTTATCATGGACCCGGGACCCAGGGTGGTTATCATGGACCCGGGACCTAGGGTGGTTATCATGTACCCGGGACCTAGGGTGGCTATCATGGACCCGGGACCTAGGGTGGTTATCATGTACCCGGGACCCAGGGTGGTTATCATGGATTGTTATTATGGCTATATTTGTTTACCGCTCCCCAAAAACTACTAAATGAAATCATTATTTTATTCTCCTAGACGCAACACTGTTTATAATATAGAGAGAAGTGTAATGTGTCACTGGTCACGTCAGGTGTGAACTGTGTCACTGGTCACGTCGGGTGTGAACTGTGTCACTGGTCACGTCGGGTGTGAACTGTGTCACTGGTCACGTCGGGTGTGAACTGTGTCACTGGTCACTTCGAGTGTGAACTGTGTCACTGGTCACGTCGGGTGTGAACTGTGTCACTGGTCACGTCGGGTGTGAACTGTGTCACTGGTCACTTCGGGTGTGAACTGTGTCACTGGTCACGTCGGGTATGAACTGTGTCACTGGTCACGTCGGGTGTGAACTGTGTCACTGGTCACGTCGGGTGTGAACTGTGTCACTGGTCACGTCGGGTGTGAACTGTGTCATTGGTCACGTCGGGTGTGAACTGTGTCACTGGTCACGTCGGGTGTGAACTGTGTCACTGGTCACGTCGGGTGTGAACTGTGTCACTGGTCACGTCGGGTGTGAACTGTGTCACTGGTCACTTCGGGTGTGAACTGTGTCACTGGTCACGTCGGGTATGAACTGTGTCACTGGTCACGTCGGGTGTGAACTGTGTCACTGGTCACGTCGGATGTGAACTGTGTCACTGGTCACGTCGGGTGTGAACTGTGTCACTGGTCACGTCGGGTGTGAACTGTGTCACTGGTCACGTCGGGTGTGAACTGTGTCACTGGTTCAGCTTCCCTGAGACTTCTCTGTGTCATGGATATCAAAATGTATGGCAGTGATTAAGAGGATTTAGTCCGTCTCGCATCCATGTGATGTCGGGGATGATGGTGAAGAAGAGTTCTGCTTTTGGTGTTTCATGGATAATCACATAGTGCTGCTGAGGGAATCCTTATCCCTCTATATACATCTCCTGTGTTTAACTGTCAAAACTGTTGCTGAAAGAGAAGTAGTTATTTTTTTTTTCAGATCTCAATCAGGGCGATGATTTTTGGGATGGGGGGCAGAGTAGATTAAGGTTCTGGTTTACTTTGCATCTGAGATGGTTACTTGACTTATGTGGTAGTAGATACATGTTGTGTACTGTGAAGAAACATCAAGACTACTTCGTTTCTTGTTCTGAATATAGAGGTCTCTGATACTGCTATCAATATAGCCTGAGTTATTTAGATGGGCGGAGCTGTTTAAAACTGATCCTTGTGGAACACCACTTATTACTCATCCCCACTCAGATTTCACCCCATTTATGCAGATTCTCTGCTTCCTATTGGTCAGCCATGCCTCAGTACATGACAGGACTTTTCCCCAATAACTTGAGCTGTCACTTTCTTTAACTGATTGGTGAGAATGACATCAATTTGACGAACCTCTTGAACGACTAGTCAACATAAGAGCCCCACACCACAGTCACAGACACTCAAAGGTTTCCTACTCAAGTCGCAACAAATTCTAGAGAAGAACCTTCTGCAATTAATTTCTAGTTATCCGAAACACACACACACATGAACTCCCCAAAATCTATAGACACAAAATATCCCTAAGACTCATGACATCAGGTATGGAGATAATGTTGTAAATTACCGACACGAAGATAAAACAGTGCATTTGTGTTTATTTTTCCATAACAGGTGTTAGCAGCTCACCACATATATTTGCCGGGTTCTTCGCTAAAGACCATTCCTGTCTACTGAGAACTATCACGCTGACCATCTGAATCACCCAGTCAACCTCCTTGACCGTTATAGAAACTAAATAGTCTTGACATTACCTCATTTTGCTTTTACAAGTTATTGGCCTTCTCGGAGCAGTCAAACTAGACTTTAATTGCCATCTTCCTGCCAAAGATTTCGTCGACCTGATTGAAAATCAAAATGAAAATGTTTATTTCCTTGTAAAACTTACAATGTGTGGTTTACGTGTTATAAGATATTAATTACAAAGAAGGCCACCAGCATGGCTAGGCATAAACATTAACAGTTTCTCTAATAGAAACCTCTTCATGTTACCCCATCAGCACTGTCTTTTGCAAACCAATACATGGAACTCCTAGAAACTTAATTCTTTGCCAACATTATCAAGAGCGACTCCTTCACACCAGCTCTCCACACACTGACACCAATTTGAAGAGCCAAGTTGCCCTGAACGTCTCCGAAGCACTTGCACAAGGCAACCACAGCGTCCTGAGTAACTAGTACATCCTTCAAAGACTTTACCACCAACAAAATTATGAAATCTTTAGCCAATTGAGGAAGTTGTAACAAGACATACGTCAGCAACTACTACCTCTACTTCCACTACTTTCACTACCAATACGACCACTACAACCGCTGCTAACTACTACCACCACCACCGCTGCTAACACTACTACCACCACCCCTGCTAACACAAACACATATACAACAGGCCTAGTGTCTAATCGACATGTGCCTAGGACAAAATGATAACTAACTACTACTACCACACCACAGCTGCTAACACTACTACCATCACCGCTGCTAACACTACTACCATCACTGCTACTAACACTACTACCACCACCACCGCTGCTAACACTACTACCACCACCACCGCTGCTAACACTACTACCACCACTGCTACTAACACTACTACCATCACCGCTGCTAACACTACTACCACCACCGCTGCTAACACTACTCAGACATCAACAGGCGACACATCCAGAGAATCTCCTGAGTGGCTCTGGCACTCGGGCTGCAGCCTAGGTGGCAGGAGTGACTCAAAGCAGTGCTGTCTACCAGCGAGAACACCGGCCCTGACACCAGAGTGTCGACAACGATTGTCTCTCACTGCTACACCACTGAAGGCTCACTATGCCCTTGCCATAGGGCTGCCCCTCCATAGGGCTGCCCCCACCGTAGGCCTGTAAGCTGTACTCCACTTGACACGAATGCTCGCCATGCTCCTCACGTAGGGCTGTAAACGGTGCATCACTTGTACAAATTCGGACACTCCTTCGGGAGCCCCTGCCGGGTCACCACATGGAGAAGACCCGGGCCAGGACCCGTCCTGGCAAACCTTCCTGAACATGCTGACGCTACTACCGCTACTGCTGCTAACACTCCTACTATGCTATTACTAATACTACTGCTACAACTGCTATTACAACTACTACTACTACTACTTCTACCCCTATCATGAATTAATTACTACGCCCTGTCTCAACACCTTTGTTCCATTATTCACCCTCTGTGTCTTCAATGTTTTAATTAGCTTGATATGTCTCCTGGTGAGCGAAACGTATCCGTAACAAATGTCCCATTTGTCGTTCTTTCGTCCATTTATCTAACATATTGTTGGTAACATGACTCACGAAATTGTAATGCCACGATTGCAAACAAACCATACCACGGGTAGGGATAGAACCCACGGCCAGAGAGTCATAACACTCCAGATCCACGCGTTACGCACTGGGCCAGCTGGCTAAAATTAGATTCATCTTATTGTAGCCAGCTGGCTCAGTGCCTAACGCGTCGGTCCGGAGTTTTATGACTATCTGACCGTGGGTTCTATCCCCGCCCATGGTATGGTTTATATTGTTGGTAATTTTACCCGAAACTAATCTGTATAAGTACACATGTGTGTTAAAAAAAAGTCACGAGGAGAATTTTCATTAATGATGGGAGTTCCGGTGAAAATGGTATTTTCACGGTCTCTAATAGATGTTAATGAACTAATAAATAATAATGAACTTCTCCAGTGAGGAACATTTCTCTGCTATTTTTTTTTTTTAAATCTTCATAAACATGATAAGCTCCGCCCTCAGGATAACTTGTATTTCGTTAGACTAGTGGAGGTCTGAGTGATCTGCCTCACTGTTGTCATCGAAGCTTCGGGTCTCTGAAGAATTAGACACAGGTGCAGCAGTTGGGTATCTTCATTAATAAAACGTTTCGCCTACACAATAGGCTTCTTCAGGCACATACAAAGGGAGCAGTAGTAATGAGATAAAGATGATGTAATCAGTCCATCAACCTTGGAGAACAAGTATTTGAGGTGGTCAGTCCCTCAGCCAGGAGTCGATGTGTTCATGCCAAACCTGAAGACATGACCTACTAACGTTAGTTGATTTGTTTCAATGGTGACTCCACCTCCTGCTTCTACTCACCTGACTGCAGTGTATAAGAACTCCACACATATGCTGTACATTTCTTAAGATTGGTGGACTGAACACTTCGATTCCAGGCTGAGGGATTGATCACAAACTACTCCTCATCTTCCATTGTTATTCTCTGTATGTTGAAGCCAGTGGTTTCTACAGTCCTGTACAGATTACCAAATGCTGCACAAGTATCCATTCTTCAACAAAAAAGATCCTCACACTTGTGATACCTAGTAGGATGTTCTTTCAGTCTTCTTAAGTTAGCTCATTCATAACGGAGGCCTTGTTAAAAAAATCCCTGAATAGTCCTTACAGACGGCGTCTTGCTGGGTCAGCTTTCAGGCACAGCCTCCCTGTCATGATTCCTTAACCGTGGTTGTTAACATGCTTCTCCCGGAACACTGTGCTGTCAAGTGTTCTTATCGTGACTTGATCCAACCTTTCTTGTCTCCCAAACTCTACCTTGGCCCGACATCCCACTTTCTCGACTTTTTTTCTATTGACTCTCGTCCAATTTTCATTTCCAACATGAAGGTTCGTGAGGAGCTAATAGTAAATATCACAATGTCAATCTCTCAGGATTCACACGTCAACTTCATAGTAAAAGAAAATTGTAATTTTTTAAGCGAAATTAAAGGTCAATGTGTCACTTAACTTGAGCAATGATAGAGGCTCGATCCTCCTCCCACTCAATACGTAAACAAACCTATCAAAATCTAAGAACACAGTTTCAGGGATTTATTATAGTTTTTTTTAGAGCACTGAAGCATTAACGAGCCCACACTTTGTCAGGCGTGTGTAGTAACTTGTATATTAGTACCGGAACTGCAGGACCAGGAGAAGCTGAAGAAACTGGCTAGCGTCTCTCCATGAACAAAAAACGAGTCAGAGTTTCGCTCACAGACGTTTATGGTGTACTGGAATGTGTAATTAGCAGTAAAACTGATTCACAGTATTCTCTACCAAGCTACATTACTCGAGACTTCCAGAGAAGTTACATTACACGAGGCTTCCAGAGAAGTTACATTAGGCGAGATCTTCCAGAGAAGTTACATTAGGCGAGGCTTCCAGAGAAGTTACATTAGGCGAGGCTTCCAGAGAAGTTACATTAGGCGAGGCTTCCAGAGAAGTTACATTAGGCGAGGCTTCCAGAGAAGTTACATTAGGCGAGGCTTCCAGAGAAGTTACATTAGGCGAGGCTTCCAGAGAAGTTACATTAGGCGAGGCTTCCAGAGAAGTTACATTAGGCGAGGCTTCCAGAGAAGTTACATTAGGCGAGGCTTCCAAAGAACCAACCTTACGCGAGGCTTCCAGAGATTACGCGAGATCTTCCAGGGAACCAACCTTACGCGAGGCTTCCAGAAAAGTGAAAAACCAGACATTATGTAACAGCGGGACAAATATCGAATATTTACGGGTAATATCGTAAGTACGGATGGCAAATCAAAGTTTGGGATGAAAGATTACTTAGACTTGAATAACAGAATAATTTAAAAACAGAACAAGATTTGTACGCGATAAGACAAACTAACAAGACACTCAATATTCCATCCAATTTAAATTATCTAATTATTTTAAAGCATTAAGCCCGTAGGGGTCATACAGGGCCTGGGGAAATGGAATTGTGCATTCATGTACCTGGGTACCTGGCTCTGGGCCAGGGTTGTCTGGTGCTTGTTTGCTCCACCAGGCTCTTGCTGCTGGCCACCCACATGTCCATCACAGCTACGATCCAGTGCCTTGGATCATGACATGTTACTCATTGATGGTACATGAAATATGGCATAAGGTAGACACTATACCTGGACATAACTCCGAGGTAGACACTGTACCTGGGCACAACACCTTGAGGTAGACCCTTTCTACCTGGACAGAACTCCCTGAGGTAGACACCCTACCTGCACAGAACACCCTGAGATAGACACCCTGCCTGCACAGAACACCCTGAGGTAGACACCCTGCCTGCACAGAACACCCTGAGATAGACACCCTGCCTGCACAGAACACCCTGAGGTAGACACCTTGCCTGCACAAAACTCCCTGAGGTAGACGCCCTGCCTGCACAGAACACATTGAGATAGACACCCTGCCTGCACAGAACACCCTGAGATAGACACCCTGCCTGCACAAAACTCCCTGAGGTAGACACCCTGGCTGCACAGAACACACTGAGATAGACACCCTGCCTGAACAGAACTCCCTGAGGTAGACACCCTGCCTGCACAGAACACCCTGAGGTAGACACCCTGCCTGCACAGAACACCCTGAGGTAGACACCCTGCCTGCACAGAACACCCTGAGGTAGACACATTCAACCTGGAGTGATCTGACAGGACTTGTATCATCTTAATATTGTGATCTTTGACCTTTATCTCCAAGTTCAGTTATTGTTATATATGACTTGTTGCTCTCTCTCTCTCTCTCTCTCTCTCTCTCTCTCTCTCTCTCTCTCTCTCTCTCTCTCTCTCTCTCTCTCTATTAAAGACAGTGGACACCACCGAGACGTCGATATATTAAAGACAGTGGCCACCACCGAGACGTCGAGATATTAAAGACAGTGGACACCCCCGAGACGTCGATATATTAAAGACAGTGGCCACCACAGAGACGTCAATATATTAAAGACAGTGGACACCACCGAGACGTCGATATATTAAAGACAGTGGCCACCACCGAGACGTCAATATATTAAAGACAGTGGACACCACCGAGACGTCGATATATTAAAGACAGTGGCCACCACCGAGACGTCAATATATTAAAGACAGTGGACACCACCGAGACGTCGATATATTAAAGACAGTGGCCACCACCGAAACGTCAATATATTAAAGACAGTGGACACCACCGAGACGTCGATATATTAAAGACAGTGGACACCACCGAGACGTCGATATATTAAAGACAGTGGACACCACCGATACTTCATGATATTAAAGACAGTGGACACCACCGAGACGTCGATATATTAAAGACAGTGGACACCACCGAGACGTCGATATATTAAAGACAGTGGACACCACCGAGACGTCGATATATTAAAGACAGTGGACACCACCGAGACGTCGATATATTAAAGACAGTGGCCACCACCGAGACGTCGATATATTAAAGACAGTGGCACCACCGAGACGTCAATATATTAAAGACAGTGGACACCACCGAGACGTCGATATATTAAAGACAGTGGCCACCACCGAGACGTCAATATATTAAAGACAGTGGACACCACCGAGACGTCGATATATTAAAGACAGTGGCCACCACCGAAACGTCAATATATTAAAGACAGTGGACACCACCGAGACGTCGATATATTAAAGACAGTGGACACCACCGAGACGTCGATATATTAAAGACAGTGGACACCACCGATACTTCATGATATTAAAGACAGTGGACACCACCGAGACGTCGATATATTAAAGACAGTGGACACCACCGAGACGTCGATATATTAAAGACAGTGGACACCACCGAGACGTCGATATATTAAAGACAGTGGACACCACCGAGACGTCAATATATTAAAGACAGTGGACACCACCGAGACGTCGATATATTAAAGACAGTGGACACCACCGAGACGTCGATATATTAAAGACAGTGGACACTACCGAGACGTCGATATATTAAAGACAGTGGACACCACCTAGACTTCATGATATTAAAGACAGTGGACACCACCGAGACGTCGATATATTAAAGACAGTGGACACCACCGAGACGTCGAGATATTAAAGACAGTGGACACCACCGAGACGTCGAGATATTAAAGACAGTGGACACCACCGAGACGTCGATATATTAAAGACAGTGGACACCACCGAGACGTCGAGATATTAAAGACAGTGGACACCACCGAGACGTCGAGATATTAAAGACAGTGGACACCACCGAGACGTCGAATATTAAAGACAGTGGACACCACCGAGACGTCGAGATATTAAAGACAGTGGACACCACCGAGACGTCGATATATTAAAGACAGTGGACACCACCGAGACGTCGAGATATTAAAGACAGTGGACACCACCGAGACGTCGAGATATTAAAGACAGTGGACACCACCGAGACGTCGAGATATTAAAGACAGTAGACACCACCGAGACGTCGAGATATTAAAGACAGTGGCCACCACCGAGACGTCAATATATTAAAGACAGTGGACACCACCGAGACGTCGATATATTAAAGACAGTGGCCACCACCGAGACGTCGAGATATTAAAGACAGTGACACCACCGAGACGTCGAGATATTAAAGACAGTGGACACCACCGAGACGTAGATATATTAAAGACTGTGGACACCATGAGACGTCGGAATTAAAGACGTGACACCACCGAGACGTCGAGATATTAAAGACAGTGGACACCACCGAGACGTCGAGATATTAAAGACAGTGGACACCACCGAGACGTCGAGATATTAAAGACAGTGGACACCACCGAGACGTCGAGATATTAAAGACAGTGGACACCACCGAGACGTCGATATATTAAAGACAGTGGACACCACCGAGACGTCGAGATATTAAAGACAGTGGACACCACCGAGACGTCGAGATATTAAAGACAGTGGACACCACCGAGACGTGGATATATTAAAGAGGAAAATATTTCCGAAAATTAAAGAAAATAATACAGAAAGAGTTGAGTAAACAGTGAGGTCACAAGAACGATCTGATTTTTATGTAGATCTGTTTTTTCTGTGGCTGAAAATGTGACGCTTAGAAGAAATGTGACGCTGAGAAGAAGAAATGTGACGCTGAGAAGAAGAAATGTGACGCTTAGAAGAAGAAATGTGACGCCGAGAAGAAGAAATGTGACGCTTAGAAGAAGAAATGTGACGCTTAGAAGAAGAAATGTGACGCCGAGAAGAAGAAATGTGACGCGAGAAGAAGAAATGTGACGCTAGAAGAAGAAATGTGACGCCGAGAAGAAGAAATGTGACGCTGAGAAGAAGAAATGTGACGCTGAGAAGAAGAAATGTGACGCTGAGAAGAAGAAATGTGACGCTTAGAAGAAGAAATGTGACGCCGAGAAGAAGAAATGTGACGCTGAGAAGAAGAAATGTGACGCTTAGAAGAAGAAATGTGACGCCGAGAAGAAGAAATGTGACGCTTAGAAGAAGAAATGTGACGCTTAGAAGAAGAAATGTGACGCCGAGAAGAAGAAATGTGACGCTGAGAAGAAGAAATGTGACGCTGAGAAGAAGAAATGTGACGCCGAGAAGAAGAAATGTGACGCTTAGAAGAAGAAATGTGACGCTGAGAAGAAGAAATGTGACGCTTAGAAGAAGAAATGTGACGCTTAGAAGAAGAAATGTGACGCCGAGAAGAAGAAATGTGACGCTGAGAAGAAGAAATGTGACGCTGAGAAGAAGAAATGTGACGCTGAGAAGAAGAAATGTGACGCTGAGAAGAAGAAATGTGACGCTGAGAAGAAGAAATTGTGGCTGAAGGTGAGGTTGTGTGTGAAGTTCGTACCGTGGCCATGAGGGGTTAAATACCGTGGAGGATGTTAGGCCAAGTAGTGATGAGTGTGGTGAGCAAGTGACGAGAAGAGGGAAGAATGTGATGAGTGTGGTGAGCAAGTGACGAGAAGAGGGAAGAATGTGATGAGTGTTGTTGCTGTAGAGCACTTCATTATGGCAAATAATACCATCTTTCATGTTCCTCTAGGTGTTGTTCTAGTCTCTCTCTCTCTCTCTCTCTCTCTCTCTCTCTCTCTCTCTCTCTCTCTCTCTCTCTCTCTCTCTCTCTCTCTCTCTCTGTCTGTCTGTCTGTCTGTCTGTCTGTCTGTCTCTGTCTGTCTCTCTCTCTCTCTCTCTCTCTCTCTCTCTCTCTCTCTTCTGTCTGCTCTCTCTCTCTTCTTCTGTCTCTCTCTCTCTCTCTCTCTCTCTCTCTCTCTCTCTCTCTCTCTCTCTCTCTCTCTCTCTCTCTCTCTCTCTCTCTCTCTCTCTGTTGTTATTGATCAATACCACTCGTTCGTGGTTACGATAATATATATATATATATATATATATATATATATATATATATATATATATATATATATATATATATATATATATATATATATATACTATATCACATTTATGCGCAATAAAAAACCTGTCAGAATATAGTGAATTTCCAAAAGTTTCGTGATTTCTCACATCAAGGAATTGTAACATGCCGAGGGTTGCAGTATAATGAAGATTCGGTCAGGTCAAATGTCAAGTAAATTTTATGACATGTCAGACACAGCTTCTATTAATTACAAATTAATCTAACTTATATAACCTTGAACTAATATTCATATTAAAATCAATACTTTTTTAGAAACTTGATTCGATGATATTCCTCTCAACATGGACATGTTAAATACAGGTTTCTCGGCCTTTTGGCTAAAATCTCTCGCATGGATCAACACATTACTCTTATTCAGTTCTAATGCAATATTTATGTTGAAATCGTTTCCATAATAAACTTTATTGCAATTTTACAGGGAATCTTGTGGACATAGCCATCAGCATTTTTGGGGAAATTCTTAGTCAAATATATCTTTTGTTATATCAAGATTTTTAAATACAACTTTTGATTTTAAAATTCTTAATTAGAGAAAGTACATCAAGAAGGTTTTCATGGTAAGGGAGAACCAACATATTCTTCATTGAATATAATTCTTCTTTTTCAATTATATAATGTTTTTTTTTTTTAGTAATTTTAAGAATATTAAGAATTTTTAGGTATTTTAGATCATTCGTTATTATATAAATCTTTAAAAATTTCTTCATCTATGAACTCTGGCCTGCAGCAGCTGGTGGCAGTGACACTAACTACTACAACAGCTGGTGGCAGTAACACTAGCTACTACAACAGCTGGTGGCAGTAACACTAGCTACTACAACAGCTGGTGGCAGTAACACTAGCTACTACAACAGCTGGTGGCAGTAACACTAACTACTACAACAGCTGGTGGCAGTAACATTAGCTTCTACAACAGCTGGTGGCAGTAACACTAGCTACTACAACAGCTGGTGGCAGTAACATTAGCTTCTACAATAGCTGGTGGCAGTAACACTAACTACTACAACAGCTGGTGGCAGTAACATTAGCTTCTACAACAGCTGGTGGCAGTAACACTAGCTACTACAACAGCTGGTGGCAGTAACACTAGCTACTACAACAGCTGGTGGCAGTAACATTAGCTTCTACAACAGCTGGTGGCAGTAACATTAGCTTCTACAACAGCTGGTGGCAGTAACATTAGCTTCTACAACAGCTGGTGGCAGTAACACTAGCTACTACTACAGCTGGTGGCAGTAACACTAGCTGCTACAACAGCTGGTGGCAGTAACATTAGCTTCTACAACAGCTGGTGGCAGTAACACTAGCTACTACAACAGCTGTCAGCAGTAGCACCCGCTTATACTACAGCTGGCAGCAGTAACACCAGTTGATACTACAGCTGTCAGCAGTAACACCAGCTGATACTACAGCTGTCAGCAGTAACACCAGCTGATACTACAGATGTCAGCAGTAACACCAGCTGATACTACAGCTGTCAGCAGTAACACCAGTTGATACTACAGCTGTCAGCAGTAACACCAGCTGATACTACAGCTGTCAGCAGTAACACCAGCTGATACTACAGCTGTCAGCAGTAACACCAGCTGATACTACAGCTGTCAGCAGTAACACCAGCTGATACTACAGCTGTCAGCAGTAACACCAGCTGATACTACAGCTGTCAGCAGTAACACCAGCTGATACTATAGCTGTCAGCAGTAACACCAGCTGATACTACAGGTGACCTGATCTATTAGACTGTTAGCATCTGAAACCAAACGATGAATTCTCCCAGACTACGGGACTGACCACTTCAACATTATCTCTACTTCTTCCACTGTTTACAGTATCAATGGCGCCACTGCATTCATTTGAAAAGCCTGCTGCGCGGGCGAAACGTTTCGGTAATAATGATAACCAAGTGCTGCACACGTATCTTGCTTATCATGGATCCAAATGACTTGATAACGTTCTTCACAGAGCGAAACGTTGGCTAAATAAAAACTTGTTCTCAACCGCGTGTTCTTCTTTGTATCTACAACACATTTCACCTGAGGCATCTAAGCTCGGCTGCCCACTAATGACTATGTTTAGTGCGGACAAAATTGACTGTGTGGTGATGTGCAATACTGTCATTGTTCTCACTAATTCAAAAATGTTAATATTTTGGAATGGCTTAAATATATCAAGGTGGATTGCAGGAGAGATAGAAAATGTGTATAACTTGTTCCTAAAGCCTGCATTCAGTGGGTTGTGGGGAAGTCGCTTCCCATGAAGACTAATTTGAACACTTAAAATATTGAACACACATGAGAGAGACAAGTGTGGAGAGAGAGAGAGAGACAAGTGTGGAGAGAGAGAGAGAGAGAGACAAGTGTGGAGAGAGAGAGAGAGAGAGAGAGAGAGGAGAGAGAGAGAGAGAGAAGAAGAGAGAGAGAGAGAGAGAGAGAGAGAGAGAGAGAGAGAGAGAGAGAGAGAGAGAGAGAGAGAGAGAGACATCACAAATGAGGTGTCCATCTAGCAAGTCACTAGAGTGGTAGGTAATATTGAGGATGTAGGGCGTGAGACTGGAGGCGCATGCCACCCTTCAACTTGTAGCCTCATCAACCTTGAATAAGGCCAACAGGTATTTGGATCAGCCGGGTGAAAGGACTTGCTTGGCGAGTGGAATAAGCCAACTGTCTTTCGCCAGTTCGTGAGAATTTAGAGTTTTTGCTGTTGGCAATAATGAAGGCGATCCACAGAGAATTGGAATTAATCTGACAGCTTTATGGCTGCACTCACCTGTATTTTGTAGGCCTATCCGTGTCGAGGTCGGCAAGACAAGATATACGAGGCTTATTGAGATCCCTAACAGCACCGTGTTCATGTAGGTTTGCCAGGACGAATCCTGGCCCGGGTTTTCTCCATGTGGTGACCCGGCAGTGGCTCCCGAAGGAGTGTCGGAGTTTGTACAAGTAATGTACAGCTTACAGCCCTATGGCAGCGGCACGGTGAGCATTCGTGCCAAGTGGAGTACGGCTTACAGCCCTATGGCGGGGTCAGCAAGACAATATATACGTTGCTTCTCGAGATCCCCAACAACAAGAAGCAATAACCCGCTCGATCACATTGAAGGAGACTAGCGACGCCCACGGTACCTAATACTCGCCCTCCTGGACCTATGAACGCCACCAAACACTCCTGAGGCTGCGTCATCCCATCTCTCTGATGTTAAAGTGCAATTCACACTGTAAATATAATATCCATTGTGTTCAGCAGCCCCAGTCCACTGTACCTCAACTCACCCAGGAGGTTGATACTGCACGAGGATAACATGCATGTGCAACACTTGCATATCTTTAACGTGGTGACGTTTCTATGTATTGGACTGATTAAGCCACTGGTTGGCGAAACGTCTCCATTATAAAAATACCCAGATGTTACACATGTGATTGTTAATCTTCTTGTTGTTAATGATACTAAGAGATATTCGTCATCAAGATGATACAGGGGGAGACACTTGTGCAGCATTTGGGACTCTTTATTACGGAAGAATTTCACCAGCCAGTGGCTTCTTCAGTCCATTAGAGAGAAGAACGGTGGAAGATGTGGAGGAGTTTAAGGTAATTTGTCCCTCGGCCTGGAGTCGATGTGTTCAGTCCAGGAAGGGACTGAGGGACTGATTATCTCAAACTGCTCCTTAACTTGATAAGTAAAACACGTATGCAACAGTTAGGTATGTAGATGAATGGTTCAGAGAACCGACAAGTTGTTAAATTTGACACATATGCAACACTTGGGTATCTTTGTATTGGACTGATGAAGCCACTGTGTGGCGAAACGTTTCCTCAATAAAGATTCCCAAGTGTTGCATGTGTGTCTAATTTAACAACAGTTAGGTATCTTTATTCTACTGCTACTACCACAAGTACTACTACTGCTACTACCACAAGTACTACTACTACTACTACCACAAGTACTACTACTGCTACTACCACAAGTACTACTACTACTACTACCACAAGTACTACTACTGCTACTACCACAAGTACTACTACTACTACTACCACAAGTACTACTACTGCTACTACCACAAGTACTACTACTACTACCACAAGATCTCTACTCTACTACAAGTACTACTGCTACCACAAGTACTACTGCTACCTACCACAAGTCTACTCTGACTACCACAAGCTACTACTACACCAAGTGCTACTACTACTGCTACCACAAGTACTACTACTAGCTACTACCACAGAAGTCTACTACTACTACTACCACAAGTACTTACTACTACTCCACAAGTACTCTACTCTACACCACAGTACTACTACTACTCTACCACAAGATCTACTACTACTACCACAAGTACTACTACTACTGCTACCACAAGGTACTACTACTGCTCACCCTACAATACTAGACTCTACTCTACCACAAGTACTACTACTGCTACTCCACCACAGTACTACTACTACTCTACCACAAGATCTGCTACTACTACCACAAGTACCTACTGCTACTCCACATGCTACTCCACTACTGACTACCTATCTACTACTACCCACAGAGTACTACTACTACTACTCCACAATTGCTCTACTGCTACTCCACAGGGTACTGCTACTACTGCCACAAGTACTACTGCTACTCCACAGAGTACTCTACTCAGCTACCTCACCACGTGCTACTACTACTGCCACCAGTGCTACTCTGCTGCCACAGAGTCTACTACTGCTACCACAAGTACTGACATACTCTACTGACCACCAAAGTGCTACTCTCTGACCACAGAGTGCTCTGCTACTACTACCACAGAGTACTCTACTACTACTACCACAGAGTCTACTACTACTACTACCACAGAGTCTACTACTACTCTACCACAAGTACTACTACTACTACCACAGAGTACTACTACTACCTCCACATGTACTACTACTACTACCACAAGTCTACTGCTACTACCACAAGGTACTACTACTACTACTACCACAAGTACTACTACTACTCTACCACAAGTCTACTACTACTCTACCACAAGTGCTGCTCTGCTACTCCACAGTGTCTCTCTGCTGCTGCCACAAGTCTGCTACTGCTCTGCTCACAGGTCTACTGCTACTGCTGCCACAGAGTACTGCTACTGCTACTCCACAAGTGCTACTGCTACTCTACCACAAGTGCTACTACTACTACTGCCACAAGTACTCTCTACTCCACATTCTACTACTACTACTACCACAGTACTACTCTACTACTACCACAAGTACTCTACTGCTACCACAGTACACTAGCTACTACCACAATCTACTACTCCACAGTACTCTACTGCTCACAAGGTACTACTGCTGTACTACCACAGTGTACTCTGCTACTGCCACAGGTACTACTCTGCTCTCCACAAAGTCTACTACTACTCTAGCCACAGGTATACACCAACTACTCTACTCCACAGAGTCTACTACTCCACAAGTACTGCTACTACTACTACCACCAAGTACTACTACTACCACAAGTACTACTACTCTAGCTACCACAAGTCTACTACTACTCACCACAAGTACTACTACTACTACCCACAAGTACTACTACTACTCCACAAGTACTACTACTCTCTACCACAAGTCTACTACTCTACCACAAGTACTACTACTACTACCACAAGTGCACTGCTACTACCACAGTACTACTACTACTACTACCACAAGTACTACTACTACTACTACACAAGTACTACACTACTACTAACAAGTCTACTGCTGCACAGTACTACCTACTGCTACCACAAGTTCACTCTACTCCAAGCTGCTACTGCACCAAGTCTACTGCTACTGCTACCACAAGTACTACTACTACTACATACCACAATGTACTACTACTCTACTACCACAAGTACTACTACTACTACTACCACAAGTACTACTACTACTACTACCACAAATCTACTGCTACTACCAGGTACTCTACTGCACTACTGACTCTACCACAAGTACTCTACTCTGCACACAGCTACTGCTACTCACAAGTACTCTACTACTACACAAGTACTACTACTCTACTCACAAGACTACTACTACTACTCCACAAGGTACTGCTACTGCTACCACAGTCTGCTACTGCTACCACAAGTACTACTACTACTCACCCAAGTGCTACTACTACTCCACAAGTCTACTACTGCTACTGCCACAAGTGCTACTACTACTACCACAAGTACTACTACTGCTACTACCACAAGTACTTCTTCTGCTACCACAAGTACTACAACTACTACTGCTACTACCACAAGCACTACAACTACTACTGCTACTACCACAAGCACTACAACTACTACTGCTACTACCACAAGTACTACTACCTACCTCTGCACCTCTATACCTCTGTATCCCTGTATTGTTTGTAACAGCTTGACAAAGCTCCTGGAGATCGAAACGTTGTCACTTAGATTCTTTTATGTAACACAGCAGAAGAACGCAGTCACAGAGAGGACCGGTCCCTCTCACACCAGCCCTTCTCACACCAGTCCCTCTCACACCAGCCCTTCTCACACCAGTCCGTCTCACACCAGCCCTTCTCACACCAGTCCGTCTCACACCAGCCCTTCTCACACCAGTCCGTCTCACACCAGTCCTTCTCACACCAGTCCGTCTCACACCAGTCCCTCTCACTTGTAACTAGTGGTCATGCAGAAAGCTTACCCTCACTCACCATCTTCCACAGTTCTTTGTATTGGACTGAAGAAGCCACTGACTGGAGAGACGTTTTCTCAATGATTCCCAAATGTTAGTGTTGAGAGCACCACCACCAAGAGGTCCAGGAGCTTTACCTCGACACTCTTCTCCATTATATGTGACAGATTCGTGCAGCAACTGTAAGAGCAAGAAGACAGTTATCACTGCTGTTGAGTGCAGCAAGATAACAGCTGGGTAGGGATGTTATCACTGCTGTTAAGTGCAGCAAGATAACAGCTGGGTAGGGATGTTATCACTGCTGTTAAGTGCAGCAAGATAACAGTAACATAATAGTTTTATGGATTTAATGTTTAATAAGTGACTAGTGTGGTACAATGTAGTACAGTGGTACAGTGTTATAAAGTATGGTGCATGTGTGGTACAGTGTCGTAAAGTGTAACACAATGTGGTTCAGTGTGGTACAGTGTGATAAGAGTATATATTTTAAGCCTTATTTTAGGAATTACATTCATTCTTGACTGGCGGTAAACAGGTTGCAAAGTCAGTACCTGACCAGAGGAAAATGCAAAGTCAATGAGAGATGAAAATAACATTGAAACAAATATGGAAACATAAATAAAATCTGGAATGTTAAGTTTTATAAAATACACGAAGTGATATCCACAGATACCAGATATATTAGTTACTGTTACAACATATCCACATATACCTGATATATTAGTTACTGTTACAACATATCCACAGATACCTGATATATTAGTTACTGTTACAACATATCCACAGATACCTGATATATTAGTTACTGTTACAACATATCCACAGATACCTGATATATTAGTTACTGTTACAACATATCCACAGATACCAGATATATTAGTTACTGTTACAACATATCCCATCGCCCTCCTATGGCTAAAAAATATCGTTAAAACAACGTTTTAACTTTAAGATAACATATAATACAGCATACACATGTATGAAATACATGTGTATGCTGTATTGTAAGTGTATATCTTAGTTGTTAATGATATATTATTATAGAAAATGTAATTAAAATCGGAGAGAATCAGAGGGATAGAGAGAGAGAGAGAGAGAGAGAGAGAGAGAGAGAGAGAGAGAGAGAGAGAGAGAGAGAGGAGATGGAAGAGACAAAGGATTAGATAGAGAGGAAGAGAAAAATAAAGAAATATTTTGTATTTACCAGAACAAAGAGTATACAAGACGGTGGAGTTGTGAACGAACCAACCAGAATAACCTTCAACAGTACGTAATGTTGTGTCTACCACCACTACTACTGGCACTACCACCACTACCACCACCCACTACTGGCACTACCACTACTACTGGCACTACCACCACTACTGGCACTACCACCACTACTGGCACTACCACCACTACTGGCACTACCACCACTACTGGCACTACCACCACTACTGGCACTACCACCACTACTGGCACTACCACCACTACTGGCACTACCACCACTACTGGCACTACCACCACTACTGGCACTACCACCACTACTGGCACTACCACCACTACCACTACTGGCACTACCACCACTACTGGCACTACCACCACTACTGGCACTACCACTACTACTGGCACTACCACCACTACCACTACCACTACTGGCACTACCACCACTACTGGCACTACCACCACTACTGGCACTACCACCACTACTGGCACTACCACTACTACTGGCACTACCACCACTACTGGCACTACCACCACTACTGGCACTACCACCACTACCACTACTGGCACTACCACTACTACTGGCACTACCACTACTACTGGCACTACCACCACTACCACTACTACTGGCACTACCACCACTACCACTACTACTGGCACTACCACTACCACCGGCACTACCACCACTACCACTACTACTGGCACTACCACCACTACTGGCATTACCACTACTACTGGCACTACAACTACTACTGGCATTACCACCACTACTGGCACTACCACCACTACTACCAACATCACTCCCAGTACAACTACCACAATCAACCACCACCACCACTACTACCAACATCACTCCCAGTACAACTACCACAATCAACCACCACCACCATAACTCACACCATCCCCCACAACTCACCCAGCAACTGGACATGACCACACATTCTCTGTCTCTTGCTCAATAATATCAATCAATATATGTATATTTATGTCTTATGTTCACAATCCAGGCTGCGCTCCAGTAAGCTGCCACCTTGTTACTAGTCATTGTTTTTCTCTAAGTTCCGGAGAATTGATTTGTCGTGTGTGTGTACTCACCTACTTGTACTCACCTAGTTGTTGTTGCAGGGGTCGATACTCAGCTCCTGGCCCCGCCTCTTCGCTGTCCGCTACTGGGTCTGTTCTCCCTGCTCCATGAGCTTTATCATACCTTGTCTTAAAACTATGTATGGTTCCCGCCTCCACTATATCGTTCGCTAGACTATTCCACTTCCTAACTACTCTATGGCTGAAGAAATGCTTCCTAACATCCCTTTGACTCATCTGAGTCTTCAGCTTCCAGTTGTGTCCCCTTGTTTCTGTGTTCCCTCTCTGGAACATCCTGTCACTATCTACCTTGTCGATTCCCCGCAGTATTTTGTATGTCGTTATCATGTCTCCTCTAACCCTTCTGTCCTCCAGTGTTGTTAGTTCTATTTCCCTTACGTGGAGTAGCTTCTAGAGGTCAGCGCCCCGCGGCCCGGTCCCAGACCAAGCCTGGTTGCCAGCCTGATCGGTCAAGCTGTTAGTGCCCCCTTCCCCCGGCAGACCAACGTATGCACCACAACCCGCCTGATCAGGAACTGTTCAGAGGAATCTGTTGAGGTCCGTCATGAAAACAAGAGGGGGTTGTTTGTAACACCTTTATATCTGAAGGGCGTTGAAGAGTCGTGGTCCCTTAACACTTCTTGAATTCTCAGTATACTCATCACTGCCCTGTTTTTCATTGGAGGTATCCTGCACCGTCTGCAGTACGTCAGATTATGCTCCAGACCGCACTAAATCGTCGACGTTTGCAATAAAATAACGTCTTATCACTTTTTTCTATATATTTCACATATTTTTTTTAAAAATCATAAAAATATGTTTTACTGTTTATTTCGAAGTTGCAGATGGTGCAGCTTTGGTACCAATCCCTCCGGTATCTTCTAGGTGTAGATTATGATGTATCTTTCTCGCCTACGTGCTAAGGAGTACAGGTCAAGGACTTTTCAGTGCTCCCAATAATTTAGGTGCCTGACTGAGGTTATACGAGTTATGAAGGTTCTCTCTACATTTTCTAGCTCGGTAATTTCACCTGTCTTAAAGGGAACCGTTAGTACACAACAATAATCCAGCATCTCTTGTTCTGAAGGTTCTAGTTATCCAACATATTTGTAGTTGCGATAACAACATTGTTGTGCTTCTTGAACGTGAGATCTGACATTATCACTCCCAGGTCTCTCACATTTAACTTACGTTCTATTGAGTAGTTTGAGTTTTTCTTGTACCCATGTTTTTTTTATTTCCTCCATTTCTGTGATGAAGGATTGTTTTCCTCCGAGACGAATATTAACAACGTTGAATGTTATGTTATGTTGTTCAGGAAGTGGTAAACCCGTCTGAGACTCTGAAAAAGAACGCTTGTGTATAGTTTAGGAGATTTATGAAGGAAAACGTCTCGCTATAAAAGGTTTCTGAAGTCTTGAAACCCATCTGTGTGACTCAGTGTAAGAGAAACTGGGAGCTCAGCTCTCGGTCCCTCATTCACTGCTTATTCACTCACAAGTGAGGTTGGTGAACCACTGCTTGTTCACTCAAAAGTGAGGTTGAACCACTGAACCAGGAACACCAACGTAGACAAACCTCGTCTGGATAATATGTGTTTAAGAACATTCTAAATGATATGCGAACAATGACACAAAATCTAAGACTTCCTGGACCCTCACTCCAGCACGAGGACGCAATGTATTTAAATATTGGAATATATCGTAAAATACTGACAAATTATATGGAAAATTTACATGCGGTTTATGGGATATTTTATTGAGAAGACGTTTCGCCCACCAGTGACTTACCAGTTTGATGTAAATGGTTTAACAGACCCGAAAAGTTGAAGAATGTCCGGTAAAAGGCAACGTTTCGCCCTCAATGTACCAAACTTATTGTCGGTAACAAACAGCGAATTGAATCTTTTTCATAGACGACACAATGCATAAAGGAACAAGTATATACTGTGGAATTATATCGTATTTTCGGGCATATAAGGCGCACCTTTTTTTTTTCCAAGTCTTGGAAAATCAACCTGCGCCTTATATGCTCAAGGTCAAGAGTGAGCTTTGGGTTAAGTTTTAGGGTCAAATAAGAGGGTATTTAACCCATTGAATATAATTACTGATTTAACGTTAGGATACTTATGTCGTGCGTCTTATAAGCCGGAAAATACTGTAATTAAAAAGGCGAGAGAGAAGCGAAAATGAACAGTAAAGGGAAGGAAGAGAAGAATAGACTGTCAGACTAAACTGACAGAAAGCAAACCACCCCAAGTCATCCGTTGACAGCTAGCTCTCAGACCAGTACCTGACACGCACGCTGGTCGCACAAAAACCACCAGATTAGGGTTTAATGTGGTAACCAGTTCCTGTGTCATATGACCTGTCCAGGTCACACTGCAGCAGTGGCGACACCTGTACTGGTGATATTGAGGTTATGTTTGAGTGAGAGAGGCAGGGAGAGTGTGAGAGGCAGGGAGAGTAAGAGGCTCAGGGAGAGTGAGAGGCATGGAGAGTGAGAGAGGCTCAGGGAGAGTGAGAGAGGCAGGGAGAGTGTGAAAGGCAGAGAGAGTAAGAGGCTCAGGGAGAGTGAGAGGCATGGAGAGTGAGAGAGGCTCAGGGAGAGTGAGAGAGGCAGGGAAAGTAAGAGGCTCAGGGAGAGTGTGAGAGGCAGGGAGAGTAAGAGGCTCAGGGAGAGAGAGAGAGGCAGGAAGAGTAAGAGGCTCAGGGAAAGTGTGAGAGGCAGGGAGAATAAGAGGCTCAGGGAGTGAGAGAGGCAGGGAGAGTGAGAGAGGCTCAGGGAGAGTGAGAGAGGCAGGGAAAGTAAGAGGCTCAGGGAGAGTGAGAGGCTCAGGGAGAGTGAGAGGCTCAGGAAGAGTAAGAGACTCAGGGAGAGTGAGAGGCTCAGGAAGAGTAAGAGACTCAGGGAGAGTGAGAGGCTCAGGGAGAGTAAGAGACTCAGGGAGAGTGAGAGGCTCAGGGAGAGTGAGAGGCTCAGGGAGAGTAAGAGGCTCAGGGAGAGTGAGAGGCTCAGGGAGAGTGAGAGAGGCAGGGAGAGTAAGAGGCTCAGGGAGAGTGAGAGAGGCAGGGAGAGTAAGAGGCTCAGGGAGAGTGAGAGGCTCAGGTAGTCTTGAGGTTGTTCACCACTACAGGGAGACTTGCGGTTTGTTGATTCTTCATTACTGGAGGAGGATAGTTTTTGCTTCATCACTCCTGTTGCAGTTTTAACTTCATCAGCAGTCTCCCACCAAGGCAGGGTGGCCACCAAGGCAGGATGGCCACCAAGGCAGGGTGGCCACCAAGGCAGGGTGGCTCGAAAAGGAAAAACTTTAATCATCACTCACTCCATCAGTCTTGCCAGAGGCGTTCCTACACTACAATTATAAAACTGCAACATTAACACCCCTCCTTCAGAGTGCCGGCACTGTACTTCCCATCTCCAGGACTCAAGTCCGACCTGTCGGTTTCCCTGAATTTCCTTGTTGCAACATTCACAACCCATGCTTCACACCCATATAAGAGTGTTGGTATAACTATACTCTCATACATTCCCTTCTTTACTTCCATGGGCAAAGTTCTATGTCTCCACAGACTCCTCAGTGCACCACTCACCTTTTTCCCCTCATCAATTCTATGATTCACCTCATCTTTCATAGACCCATCTGCTGACACCTCCACTCCATACATTCACCTCCTCCATACTCTCTCCTTCCAACCTGATATCCAATCTTCCGTTACCTATTTTTTTTGTTATCCTCATCACCTTACTCTTTCCTATATTCACTATCAATTTTCTTCTTTTACACACCCTACCAAATTTAATCACCAACCTCTGCAACTTCTCTTCAGAATTTCCCAAAAGCACAGTGTCATCAGCAAAGACCAACTGTGACAACTCCCACTTTGAATATATTCTTTATCTTTTAACCCCACACCTCTTGCCAACACCCGAGCATTTACTTCTCTTACAACCCCATCTATAAATATATTGAACAGCCACAGTGACATCACACATCCTTGTCTAAGGTCTACTTTTACAGGGAAATAATCTCCCTCTCGCCTACACACTCTAACTTGAGCCTTACTATCCTCGTAAAAACTATTCACTGCTTTCAGTAACCTACCTCCTGTTCCATACACCTGCAACACCTGCCACATTGCCCTCTATCCACCCTATTATATGCCTTTTCCAAATCCATAAATGACAAAAAAAAAACTTTACCCTTATCTAATACTGTTCACCTATATGTTTCATTGCAAACACTTGGTCTACACACCCCCTACCCTCCTTAAAGCCTCCTTGTTCATCTGCTATCCTACTCTCCGTCTTATTCTTAATTATTTCAATAATAACTCTACCATACACTTTACCAGGTATACGCAACACACTTATTCCAGTATAATTTTTGAATTCTCTTTTGTCACCTTTGCCTTTATACAAAGGAACTATGCATGTTCTCTGCCAGTCCATATGTACCTTACCCTCTTCCATACATTTATTAAATAAAAGCACCAACCACTCCAAAACTATATCCCCACCTGCTTTTAACATTTCTATCTTTATCCCATCAATCCCAGCTGCTTCACCTCTTTTCATTCTACTCACTGTCCCACGCACTTCCCCCACACTCACAACTGGTTTTTCCTCACCCCTATAAGATGTTATTCCTCCTTGCCTTATACACGAAATCACAGCTTCCCTATCTTCATCAACATTTAACAGTTCCTCAAAATATTCCCTCCATCTTCCCGATACCTCTAACTTTCCATTTAATGACTCTCCTCTCCTATTTTTAACTGTCAAATCCATTCGTTCCCTAGGCTTCCTCACTCCAAAACTTTTTCTTATTTTCAACAAAATTTGTTGATAACATCTCACCCACTCTCTTATTTGCTCTCTTTTTACATTACTTCACCACTCTCTTAACCTCTCTTTTCCTCCCCATATACTTCTCCCTCCTTGCATCACTTCTACTTTGTAAAAACCTCTTATATGCTAACTTTTTCTCTAACTACTACTCTCTTTATATCATCATTCCACCAATCGCTCTTCTTCCCTTCCGCACCCACTTTCCTGTAAACACAAACTTCTGCTGAACACTACCTACCCCATACATCTTCGACCCCATTGCCTATACTCTCACTAGCCCATCTATCCTCCAATAGTTGTTTATACCTTACCCTAACTGCCTCCTTTTTTAGCTTATAAACCTTCACCTCTCTCTTACTTGCTGCTTCTATTTTCCTTGTATCCCATCTACCTTTTACTCTCACTGTAGCTACAACTAAAAAGTGATCTGATATATCTGTGGCCCCTCTATAAACATGTACATCCTGAAGTCTACTCAACAGTGTTATATCTACCAATACGTAGTCCAGCAAACTACTGTCATTACGCCCTGCATCATATAATATATATATATATATATATATAATAATAGCAATAAGATCATAATAAATAGGTGATACAACAATATGCAAAACAAACACAGTATAAACAACGATACATTATTCCGAGCGCTTTCTTGATTTCTCACATTATCAAGGAACTGTAGAAATAACAGAACACCAGAAGGCTTATAAAGCTGAAATATGACCTCACATATGACCTTACTAAGGGTGGGAGTGTAGTGAATTATTATTATTATTATAATCAAAAGAAGCGCTAAACCACAAGGGTTATACAGTGGAGTGTAGTGAAGATTTACTAAAGTCACATATAAAAAAAAATTGTCAGCCATGGTTTAAAATCCTAACATATTTTGTTCATTATAAATGAATCTTGTTTGTACAACCCAGAATCTATATTCGTATTGCAGTCAATGTTATTTTTCATTAATCTTGATTCAATTATATTTCGCTCAACCATGGACCTGTCTGATGCCACCTTCTCGGAATTCCAAAAATCAGTTAAGTGGTTAAAATCTCTCACATAAACATTAACCTCTTGTCCAGTTCAAATGCTAACATGTATACACACGCATATGCATATGCACACGTATACACACACATACATATGCATAAGCATGCATCTTCACACGTATGCCAGCAAAAAAATACAAATGCAATTTTCCATATGTAAATACGACTGAGTTAAACTCTCGACTATGTTTACAAAGGTTCACAAGATTTACTGCGCAAGGAAACATTGTAATTTTTTTTTTGTACATATCTTCGTTTTCTTATTGAAAAAAAATGAAAATTAAATAGTGGTACATATTTTTTTTTAATATTTTGTTGCAGTTTTAGGACCGTAGTGTCGGCGCGCCTGTGGCAAGACAATGGAATGAATGATGATGAAAGAGTTTCTTCTTTTTCGGGCCACCCTTCCTCGGTGAGAAGCGGCCGATGTGTTAAAAAAATTTTAGAGGGTTTGGGTTTGAGTAAAACCTACCTAGTATGGGCCAGTAGGCCTGCTGCAGTGCTCCTCCTTATATTCTTAAAGTAGAGAACAATGTTGCAGGTGTCTGGGGATCAACCCAGGACTTTTGAAAGCCTCTCAAGAACCAATCAATGCTCCTCACGTTCTATGGACTGTATACTTTATACACGTACTTGTAAAAATAAAGATTATTATTATCATTATTAATTATTATTATCATTATTAATTATTATTATCATTATTATTAGGTCATTAGGTTCAGTGCCTTAAGCCTCTTGTCGTAGGTTGGTTCTCTCAGTTCTGGGATCAATCTTGTTGGGAATCTTTGGACTTTCTCTCGCATCTTGACATGCTTGGTCAAGTCTGGGTTCACATATAGAATTTTGAAGGATTCTTCAAGGTTCGTGAGGTCCCTCTCAGGTTTGTTGCTCTACGATATGTCCCCATCATTATTATGTGTTGAAGAATCTGATTCTTTAAGACTACGGTGGTCATCACTTGCTCCTGGGCTGAGGGACTGATTACCTCATCTGCCACTGTCTCTTGTTTATATTTCTTCAGTCTTCATATTATGTCCATGTATTGTATTGATAAAGCCACTGCATGGCGAAACGTCTACAAGATACCCAGATGTTCCACGTGTCTAATTCATCATGTTATCAGTATGGAATACCACTGAGTTACAATGTTGCAAATTTATAGCCTTTGTTTTTCAGTCTGTACTCCGTCTTCCTGTTTTCTTCCTCCCTAGTTAAATTTTTATAACTATGCACTTGTCTTTCCGTGTTTTTCTCTGTCTTTATCTTCACTAGTTTCACATCTACAAACACCGAAATGGAGGATTTAATTTTTTCTTGCACATACTTCACGTATATGAGGAAGAGTAGCGGCCACAGTACCTGACCCTTGTGGAACCCCACTGGACACCTCTCTCCATCCTGATACTTAAGAAATTAGACTCCTGGGCAAAATTTGGGCATCTTTATTCTGAAAACGTTTCGCCAACCAATGGCTTCTCATCTGTCGGCAGTGTATAATCTGTCTCCACGAATATGCTTCACTTATCAACTCCAGACTGAGAGACTGATTACCTCAAATTCTTTCATCTCCCTCTGTTATTCTCTGTATTGGACTGAAGAAGCCACTGGCTGGCGAAATGTTTCCTCAAAGATTCCCAAATGTTGCACAAGTGTCTCATCTTCATCACCCTTATACTTCATCTCTGACAGTCACAATGTGTTCTATCATTCAAGTATTCCTTAAACCAGATTGGTAACTTTCCTGCTTCCACAACCTGATTCTGGCACTTTCCTGCTTCCAACCTGATCTGCAACTTTCCTGCTTCCCCAACCTGATTCTGGCAACTTTCCTGCTTCCCCAACCTGATTCTGGCAACTTTCCTGCTTCCCAACCTGATTCTGGAAACTTTCCTGCTTCCCAACCTGATTCTGGAAACTTTCCTGCTTCCCAACCTGATTCTGGCAACTTTCCTGCTTCCCCAACCTGATTCTGGCAACTTTCCTGCTTCCCAACCTGATTCTGGCAACTTTCCTGCTTCCCCAACCTGATTCTGGCAACTTTCCTGCTTCCCCAACCTGATTCTGGCAACTTTCCTGCTTCCCCAACCTGATTCTGGCAACTTTCCTGCTTCCCCAACCTGATTCTGGCAACTTTCCTGCTTCCCCAACCTGATTCTGGCAACTTTCCTGCTTCCCCAACCTGATTCTGGCAACTTTCCTGCTTCCCCAACCTGATTCTGGCAACTTTCCTGCTTCCCCAACCTGATTCTGGCAACTTTCCTGCTTCCCCAACCTGATTCTGGCAACTTTCCTGCTTCCCCAACCTGATTTTGGCAACTTTCCTGCTTCCCCAACCTGATTCTGGCAAATTTCCTGCTTCCCCAACCTGATTCTGGCAACTTTCCTGCTTCCCCAACCTGATTCTGGCAACTTTCCTGCTTCCCCAACCTGATTCTGGCAACTTTCCTGCTTCCCCAACCTGATTCTGGCAACTTTCCTGCCTCCCCAACCTGATTCTGGCAACTTTCCTGCCTCCCCAACCTGATTCTGGCAACTTTCCTGCTTCCCCAACCTGATTCTGGCAACTTTCCTGCTTCCCCAACCTGATTCTGCCAACTTTCCTGCTTCCCAACCTGATTCTGGCAACTTTCCTGCTTCCCCAACCTGATTCTGGCAACTTTCCTGCTTCCCCAACCTGATTCTGGCAACTTTCCTGCTTCCCCAACCTGATTCTGGCAACTTTCCTGCTTCCCCAACCTGATTCTGGCAACTTTCCTGCTTCCCAACCTGATTCTGGCAACTTTCCTGCTTCCCCAACCTGATTCTGGCAACTTTCCTGCTTCCCAACCTGATTCTGGCAACTTTCCTGCTTCCCAACCTGATTCTGGCAACTTTCCTGCTTCCCCAACCTGATTCTGGCAACTTTCCTGCCTCCCTAACCTGATTCTGGCAACTTTCCTGCTTCCCCAACCTGATTCTGGCAACTTTCCTGCTTCCCCAACCTGATTCTGGCAACTTTCCTGCTTCCCAACCTGATTCTGGCAACTTTCCTGCTTCCCAACCTGTTTCTGGCAACTTTCCTGCTTCCCCAACCTGATTCTGGCAACTTTCCTGCTTCTCCAACCTGATTCTGGCAACTTTCCTGCTTCCCCAACCTGATTCTGGCAACTTTCCTGCTTCCCCAACCTGATTCTGGCAACTTTCCTGCTTCCCCAACCTGATTCTGGCAACTTTCCTGCTTCCCCAACCTGATTCACAAGTTTATCAAGCAGCATTTTCTGTGACGCAGTGCGAGAGGTTTTCTCAGTGTCCAGGACGATCTAATCTTTCCACTTTATCAATATTTTTTGCCGTTAGTCTATTAGTTTTTGAAACCTGATAGACATTCTCATTGCCGAGTCCAGATTGCTGATATATAATTATTGTTTACGTATATTCTAAATTATCAGCTCTCCTTACTAGTATAATTTACCTAATTGTACGTGTAAGGTAAACTGGGCTTTAAGTTAAGACTTCTTACGTCTTATTTTTATAAATATTAAAGTCAGTTTTACTACTTTCTAGCCTTCAGGCTGTTCACTTGTTTCTGATGATTTAGTGGAGTGTAAATAAATGGTTCAGAAAACCGACAAGTTGATAAATTAGACACATGTGCAACACAGTGGCTTCGTCAGCCCTATACAAGAAGAATGGTGATCCGAAGGAGTTTGAAGTAATCAGTCCATCAATCTTCAAGGGCTATAGGTTCTATAGACTATCGCCGGGTCACCATTTGGAGAAGACCCGGGCCGGATGTACCGGCGATCCTACAACAACAACAAACCCTACTTGAAAGTTTGTCACATGCAGCATTCTCCACCTAACAAGCTACAAAGGTAATGAACTCACAAGTTACAAAGGTAATGAAACATGTAAGTAAATTTACTTACTTACGTTTATACATGGTTACAATCATGAACAAATTATAACGCAATGAACACTTCACTAGTCTACACCCAGTCACTAGTCTACATTACAGTTGTGACTGGGTGTAGACTAGTGAAGTGTTCATTGCGTTATAATTTGTTCATGATTGTAACCATGTATAAACGTAAGTAAATTTACTTACATGTTTCATTACCTTTGTAACTTGTGAGTTCATTACCTTTGTAGCGTCAACCTGTTAGTTCATTACCTTTGTAACTTGCTCAGCTATCATAACTTTGGGGTCCAGTCCCTGGACCCATTATGTACCTCTGAAATCTTTTGACTACCGCCCACAGGATGGGTATGGGGTGCATAATAAAGATATCAAACTAACAACTAACACCTGACCTAGCATTCTCCACCTGACCCAGCATTCTCCACCTGACCCAGCATTCTCCACCTGACCCAGCATTCTCCACCTGACCTAGCATTCTCCACCTGACCCAGCATTCTCCACCTCACCCAGCATTCTCCACCTCACCCAGCATTCTCCACCTGACCCAGCATTCTCCACCTGACCCAGCATTCTCCACCTGACCCAGCATTCTCCACCTGACCCAGCATTCTCCACCTGACCCAGCATTCTCCACCTGACCCAGCATTCTCCACCTCACCCAGCATTCTCCACCTCACCCAGCATTCTCCACCTCACCCAGCATTCTCCACCTGACTCCATCCTATAAATACTCTCATACCTTTTACCCAGGTAGATCTGTTTGTGACTTGATAAAGCCCACTGCGTGGGCGAAACGTTGTCAATAAAGGATCACATTATACTGCTTAAGTGTTTATATTTCCATTGTGTCGGTATTTTATACCATTTATTTCCCTCTGTATTTGACTGAAGAAGACTACCGTGTAGGAGAAACGTTTCAACAATAAACACACCAGACTGTTGCACACGTGTCTTAATCTTCAGCTTATTTTATACCATTTTCAACACATGTGAACCCTGGGTTCACCCAGTGTATGTTGTCTACACCCTGGGTTCACCCAGTGTATGTCTACACCCTGGGTACACCCAGTGTATGCTGTCTACACCCTGGGTTCACCCAGTGTATGCTGTCTACACACTGGGTTCACCGTGTATGCTGTCTGCACCCTGGGTTCACCCAGTGTATGTTGTCTACACCCTGGGTACACCCAGTGCATGTCTACAAACTGGGTACACCCAGTGTATTTCTACACCCTGGGTACACCCAGTGTATGCTGTCTACACCCTGGGTTCACCCAGTGTATGTCTACACCCTGGGTACATCCAGTGTGTTGTCTACACCCTGGGTTCACCCAGTGTATGTCTACACCCTGGGTTCACCCAGTGCATGTTGTCTACACCTTGGGTGAACCCAGTGCATGTTGTCTACACCCTGGATACACCAGTGCATGTTGTCTACACCCTGGGTTCACCCAGTGCATGTTGTCTCACCCTGGGTACACCCAGTGCATGTTACACCCTGGGTTCACCCAGTGTATGTCTACACCCTGGGTACACCCAGTGCATGTTGTCTACACCCTGGGTTCACCCAGTGCATGTTGTCTACACCCTGGGTACACCCAGTGCATGTTGTTTACACCCTGGGTTCACCCAGTGCATGTTGTCTACACCTGGGTTCACCCAGTGCATGTTGTCTACACCCTGGGTACACCCAGTGCATGTTGTCTACACCCTGGGTACACCCAGTGCATGTTGTTCTACACCCTGGGTTCACCCAGTGCATGTTGTCTACACCCTGGGTCACCCAGTGCATGTTGTCTACACCCTGGGTTCACCCAGTGCATGTTGTCTACACCCTGGGTACACCAGTGCATGTTGTCTACACCCTGGGTACACCCAGTGCATGTTGTCTACACCCTGGGTACACCCAGTGCATGTTGTCTACACCCTGGGTCACCCAGTGCATGTTGTCTACACCCTGGGTCACCCAGTGCATGTTGTCTACACCCTGGGTCACCCAGTGCATGTTGTCTACACCCTGGGTTCACCCAGTGCATGTTGTCTACACCCTGGGTTCACCCAGTGCATGTTGTCACATTACACCAGTGCATGTTGTTACATGGTATCCCACCCTGGTTCACTGATGTCACCTGCAATCTGCTACACCTGTAACCTGTTTTACCTGGGTACCAGTGATGTCACCTGACAGTCTACCGTACCAGGGTGTCACACCTGGACAGTGATGTCACTGTACCCAGCATGTTGCACTGGGTACCCAGTGCATGTTGTCTACACCACAGTGCATTTAACCGTTCACCATGTCACCTGGACCCAGTGCATGTTGTCCCTGTTACAGTATGTTTTACACTGGTACTGCATGTTGTTACACCCTGTCCAGTGCATGTTGTCCTGGTACCCAGTGCATGTTGTTACCTGTTCCCAGTGCATTTGTTTACACCTTCAAGTGATGTTGTCACCCTGGGTCACCCAGTGCATGTTGTCTACACTGGGTACACCAGTGCATGTTGTCTACACTGGTTCACCCAGTGCATTTGTACACCTGGGTTCACCAGTGCATTGTTACACCTGGTCACCAGTGCATGTTGTCCACCTGTCACCCAGTGCATGTTGCTACACCCTGGGTTCACCAGTGATGTTGTCTCACCTGGGCACCCAGTGCATGTTGTCTACACCTGTTCACCAGTGCATGTTGTCTACACCAGTGTATGTTGTTTGGTATTTTAGTTTAGAAATATTAGTAATGTAAAAAACTCTCATGAACCTCTCGGTTGCACATTCTAAGTGCCTTGAGAACATTTAACAAGTGCACCACTTTTTGTAAGTGTCATATTGGGGAAATAAGTGAATAAGATGTATATTGGTAAGTTTCCTGCATATGTGGAAGTAACTGAGTAACTTAAAGGAATATCATCAGTTTGTAGAGTTCAATACACAAATAACCCGTTCATAAGAAAAACTTATGACGACGTTTCGAACCTTAATGGTCCATGTCGGATTGAAACGTCGCCATAAGTTTTTCTTCTGTGTGCGGGTTATTTGTGTTGCAAAAGGGGTTTAGAAGCCCGACAAGATTTCTGTACCATTTACACGACATCTATCAGTCACTGACTTTCTTGTCCTTGTGTATTGTTCCAGTCAAGGTATTATGCCTTTTTATTCTTTATAACTTTAAGGTTGAACTGGATGTAGTGTTGTGTTGGTAAGAGTTGAGGATGAAATACCTGGACGTGATGATAACGTCGTCAATATAACGTGAGTCATGTTACAGTGGATGTGATGATAACGTCGTCAATATAACGTGAATCATGTTACAGTGGATGTGATGATATATACAAAACCTTCAAAGTCCATATATTTCTTAGCTAGTATTGAGCTCTTTTATCACTAAATGTATATAACTATGACCATAATTTTTAAAGGGGTGGACCGGTAAGCCAGCAAAAGGCCTCAGTTCGATGACCAAAAGCTCCAGCTGTGAGTCATCTAAAACCCGCGTCAGGAAACACTTGTCTTGTTTCCTGACGAACCTTACCTGAGCAGGTGGGAGTGTTGTTCATGGCGAAGAGTAGAATTTAAGCATAGCCTCACAAGGTCGATGGAATCCTTCCCAGACTATTCCACTTCCTGACTACTCTATGACTGAAGAAATACTTCCTAACATCCCTTTGACTCATCTGAGTCTTCAACTTCCAATTGTGACCCCTTGTTTCTGTGTCCCATCTCTGGAACATCCTGTCTCTGTTCACCTTGTCAATTCCTCACAGTATTTTTGTATATCATTATCATGTCTTCCCTAACCCTCCTGTCCTCCAGTGTCGTCACGCCGATTTACCTTAACCTTAACTTTTCTTCGTAGGACATTATTCCCTTAGCTTTGGGACTAGTCTTGTTGCAAACCTTTGCACTTTCTCTAATTTCTTGACGTGCTTGACCAGGTGTGGGTCCCAAACTGGTGCTGCATACTCCAATATGGGCCTGACGTACACGGTTTACAGAGTCGTGTGTGTGTGACCCAATTAATATTTGCACTAATAACTCTTAATATTAGAGTTGTGACCTGGTGTGGACGTATGAATTGCTCATTACTTTGTAACTTGTTCATGATTGTAACCATATAGTGTAGATGATTCATTATCTTTGTAACTTGGTCATGAATATGACTAGATCTACCTGGAGTTCATTACCTTTGTAACTTGTTCAGCTATCAAAACTTTGAGGCCCAGTCCCTGGACCCATTATGTACCTCTGTAATCCTTTTGACTACCACCCACAGGATGGGTATGGGGTGCATAATAAAGATATTAAACTAACTCTGATAGAACAGTCTATTAATGTGTGGTGAACTGTTAAGGCCATTGGGCAGTACTCTCAGCAAGGTGCTGGGCATCTTTAGTTTAACTAGTTAGTTTAGTTTGACATCTTTATTATGCATCCCATACCCATCCTGTGGGTGGTAGTCAAAGGATTACAGAGGTACATAATGGGTCCTGGGACTGGACCACAAAGTTTTGATAACTGAACAAGTACTATCTGTGCAAATCATGTGTGGCCAGTTTCCAAATACGTACACACAAGCAGTTGCCCAAGTCTGACAGCAATAGGAAGATGACCAGGAACTTATTTGTAGCTTGATGGGAAAATTATTTATTTTCTTTCAAACCAGCACTGTTGCCAGCAGGTCCTGCACACTTCTGAAACAATACTGAACAACAGTCAGAATTAAGGGACTTTTGTATGGGGTTGGCAGATCATAAATAGAGGACTGAGCAGCTGAGTCAGCATGTTCATTACCCTAAACATCAGCATGTCTAAGGACACTATTGGTACATTAAGTCAAAGCTTTTCTGCTCCCTTTATCATTATGTATATACTTACAATTATTGTTTTCTTTTAATTCTGATCACATCACATCACAATCTTGGTTGGTTTGTTAATGGGGTTTAAGCCTATTGAATACACTAGGGTCATTAAGGTTGCAAGGTACCATTTTTGCCACCAGATATGAATACTTTAATCCCTAAAATACGGATTAAAAGTAAATTCTCAGCATGTATATATGAAGAATGAAATATACCTCTTAGTGTATATCCTGTCACACATTCTTAGTAAAATATTCTCCCTAAGAGACCTATTTCAATCATCTACGGTATAACATCCATTTTACTTTCCAAAATAATTATACCCTTTTTTTAAAGTATCTTAAGACTTCAAGCCTTATTTCTCACTGCTTAGCCTAAGTACAAATAACAGTTCAAAAGTTTCTACTTGCCTTTTAAGTTACATGTAACAGCCTGACTTAGTGGTGGGAAGTACACTGCTTGTACTTTGAAGGATGAGTGGAGGAGATAATACAGTTCTGAGGGTTATTTGAATTGTAATGTTTGCACATTTCTGGCAAGACAGCAACTGACCAAGTGATGATGAATGTGCATCCTTTTTTGGATCACTCTACCTTTGGTGAAAAAAAAGGAAATGTGATACAAGAAAAAAACAATCACATTGTGGAATCAATGGCATATAATACCTGGAGACAATTCCATCAGTCCAGTGTTCATAATCACAATTCACTGCTTTAGAAACATTCTCAAATTATCTTACATTACAACCATCCATCTCTATATTCCTTCATACTAAATGCCTTTACTGCAGTAATTTACTTCTCTCATGGTAAATTTTTCTAAGATTATACAACAAATTTACACTATCAATACCAACTTGCTACTGTTGCAACCAATTCACTCATATAAAAATCATAATCATAACACAAAACTACGTATATTTATTTCTTATTGTTTTCTGTATGTAAAACTATATTTATTCTCTATAAAATGTATTTTTTTTTTAATACTTTTGGGTGTCTGGAACGGATTAATTGGAAATATTGCGTCAGTTTTTGTCGGACTCTCTGGAACCAATTAAAGACTAAAACCGAGGTTCCACTGTATAAAATTATACAGCACACAAACTGTAAAAATGAATACTAAATGAAAATTTCACTGCCTCTTACCTGTCAAGAGAGCTAACAGCAAAATTCTAGCAGCTTCAAATCTTGCAGGAGAAAGCTGGTAGACCTACATGTGAGAGAATGAGTCTGCATGATCAGTGTGTGCAGTATAAAAAAAAATCCTGCAGCACACAGTGCATGAGAAAAAGAAATTGACTGTGTTTTTGGTTTAAAACAGAGACTTTGTGGTGTATTTTCGTATGGTATTTATGGTTGTATTCTCGTTTTCTTCGTCTCGTTTGATAGAATGGAAGATATATTACAGAAATAGAGATGATTTTCAATGGTTTAAAGAAAATAAGTAGCTTGAAATTGAGCTCAAAGTAGCGGAAATTTCAATTTTTGCCGATGTTCAAGAGTAAACAAATCATGTTAAGCGTCCAGTACATGTCAACTGGTGGGTCAAATATGCATTCACGAATGCACTGATATTATTTATACAATTATTACAATTATGCAGTAGTCTGAATAATGGTAAATCTTCTAAAAAAAATTTTTTTTTTTTTGAGTTAATAAAAATTCAAAATGAAAAGCAAGTGTAATATAAGAGGGGCCTGGAGATGTGACTTTAGTGACTCACGAAATCGTAATGACACGATTGCAAACAAACCACATACCACGGGTGGGGTTCGAACCCGCGGTCAGAGAGTCTCAGAACTCCAGACCGCCGCGTAAGCCACTGGGCCAGCTAGCTTCAATAAGATTCATCCAACTAGGTATATTTCTACACCATAGGAAAGTTAGCATAGGCACCACTGTGTCCGTCACGGCCATGCTAGCTGGAGATTTGTCTGTAAAACTTGCATTTGTGGACACAGTGGTGCCTATGCTAACTTTCCTATGGTGTAGAAATATACCTAGTTGGATGAATCTTATTGAAGCTAGCTGGCCCAGTGGCTTACGCGACAGTCTGGAGTTCTGAGACTCTCTGACCGCGGGTTCGAACCCCACCCGTGGTATGTGGTTTGATGTGACTTTAGTGCCAGGAATGTCTGTAATGTTTATGCTGGACCCTGGTTGTCAGTCGACAATCAAGACCACGTATGAAAACTAAATCGAACAAATCGGTTTTCGAACCGATTTGTTCGACAACTGAGGTTCCACTGTATTTCCTTTCAAATTTAAGCATGGTTTGAGTGTGCCACAAGGGCATTGATCCCCAGAACCATAAACAC
This sequence comes from Cherax destructor, assembly GCA_009830355.1. Lineage (NCBI taxonomy): Eukaryota > Metazoa > Arthropoda > Malacostraca > Decapoda > Parastacidae > Cherax > Cherax destructor. The sequence continues at coordinate 73,063 of WNWK01004086.1, forward strand.
ACATAGCCTGACATCAATAAACAGAAGAATGGACAGACTCAACTGTAGTCGTGGGTAGCACGCCCAGTGCTGTAAGCATCTAGCTATAAGAGTTAAGATATTTTTACAACCAGCACTGCTTTGACATGGTTGTATTAGTGGCCACCAACTGTGATCCTAATGTTTCAACATCCTAATAAAAACTCTCATTGCTGAATGGTTACAGCACTGGGTGTACTACCTGCATAAACAATGGTTCAAGTCTCTGTCAATTCTTGTGTTTATTCATTGACAGTCGTTCATTATCTTGGTTTTATAACCTGTCAAATTTTAAAAAATGTAATACAGGAGGGCCCTGCTTTACAGCGCTTCACTAATGCAGCAGTTTTCAATTATACCCATTCTTCATTTATTCAGACTTCCCAAAATAAATACATTCAGCTAAGGATGAAAATATTTTAAGGTAAGTAATGTGTGTACCGTATATGCATTTTTTAGGCCTAGCTCTATTGCTCACTTCATATATGATAATGTAAATATGTTATCAGGCTTTAATATGCATTTTTAATTAAAAAAGGCTATGTTACACTTTACAATGATTTCTGCTTTACAGCAGTAGCCTGGAACCTAACCTGCTGTATAAGCAGTGCCTTCCTGTAGGTGAAAATAAGATTCAAGAGTCAACATGTGCTACCCCATACTTCATGAGAACTAACATTCACTAGTAAATAACATACACTTAAATAAACCACTAGTGGCAAAAAAATGTGTATGGCACACCTTTCAACACTACCACTAGGAACATAATATTGTGGCTGGTACACAGTGCAAACTTCTCTACTTGACTCGCATCTCTTAATTCTTCCAGGCGTGTCCCATCTGAGCCTAGTACTCTCCTCCCTGCTGCTTCCCAACTTAGGCTCATAGGTTTTATTTTGAATACAATTCATCCCGTGATGGAACATGGCATGGAAACAGCTCACTTTTGTTCCTATAATACGATTCATATGAAGTACCTTAGCCATACACTGCTTGTACCCACAATATAATAAATCTTACGTAGAATAGTGTAGCAACTTACTGTGCACATTTCCACACCAACTATTATATAAAACAGTTCAAAAGGTGTTCCCATTCTGTAACTAGAATAGTATAGCAGCACAGTGGGTGTTTCTACACTAATTTTCATAATGGTATAGCAGCACACAGGTGTACTCACACTATTATATAGAATATTGTAGCAGCTGTTCTAACACCATATAGAATAGTATTAATTTTGAGGTCACTTATCTCAAAAAAATTGGCAAAAACTTAAGTGAGTATGTTTTGTGCCTTTCAATAGGGCACTAGTTTATAACTATAAAAAGATAAATTAGATACAATTAAACTATGCCTACACATGTAAATATTAACCCAGGACTAATGGACCAACGCATCCATAATTTGTCATTTATTTATTTCAAATTCCAAGAAAATGTATAAAATAAAAAAATATATATCAAATCTGCAAAAAAGCAACGAGATTTTTTTTAATTGAATAAATAAATGAGTAAAGCCTTCAGAAGATATGAATGTTGTTGTCTGGCAGCACACAGGAATGCTACTCTAACCAGGCAAGCACTCGACCATATGTCCACCAACCTCTTTCCCATCAAAGTTTCAAAGGAATTGTGTCAAAAGAATTATAGTAACTTTTTCTTGTATTTCAATACCTTAAAAAATATTACTAGCACAATAGCAAATATTAAAAACTTTTAATTTTATCTGGCTAAAGTGTATTATACCACAGATGATATTTCAATTCACAAGCTCAATAGCATAAATTAAGAATGTAAGAATTACAGTATCACCAATAATATATATATTAATATTTGTTACCACTATCTTAAATTAAATTATTGTTATTAAAGATCTTTTATTAAGTAAACTCATTTTGATTATCGTATAGACAGCAAAAGTACGAATCTCTGAAGTGAAAATATTAAATAGCAATATCAAGAATCTCGTATCTATACCACTGGGCCTTTACAGACATATTAAAGTGAGAAAAAGGAAACATATGGTCAAAAATTCTGAGATATGGAAAAATATATAATCAAACTGAACTGTAAAATATAAAAACCTAAATTCTGTAAACTTTTATTGTGCACATAGTAAAGGAACTCTCATGTACACTACTTCACTCATAGCTGAAAATATTCCTTTACAAATTGTTAAGTTGACAAAACCTTTCAGTATTCAACTCTAGGTACTTGTGCTAACCTTCCTCAACAACGACAGATGACATTCATAATGAGGTGATGAATTTAGAAATCTGCGGCACCTGGGTATCATTATTTTGAAGACATTCAACCAACAATGCCTCTCAAATCAAAATCAAGATACCCAGGTGTTGAGCATGTCTAATTCATCAACTTATCAGTATTATAGGACAGCCCCGCATATACAGCACTTTCTCAGTGTTCCACGTTTTTGTTGGCTTCAAACTGATCAATTTTTCCTTACATTCCAGTTGCGAGCAAGTCACAGGTGGGTGGAACATTGGCTCAATTGAAAGCCAACGAAAATGTGGAACACTGAAAAGATGCTTTACATGTGCAGCCCTCCTGTATAAACATTGATGTAATGACATATAATGATTACCTTGAGTATGCCATCCCCGTTACTACTCTCAATGCTTCTTTGCTGCAAATGACCTATTAACTATGATGCCTCAGGAATGAACAAAATATACTGTATATTAAACCTATAACAATCTCAAAGTTACAAAGATAAATACTATAAATCACCAAGTGTTACCCCACCCCAAAGTGCCTTGTTATGGAATGACTGCAATGTGCAATGCTAAATATAAATAAAAATATATAAATAAAGTGACAAAAATAACTTGGAGAAAGATGGCATACAACTGACAGAATGGTTGAAATAGTAAAATGCAGAGGAAAACATTTATTGAGGTGTTTCACCTGTTGTACAGACAAAACGTAGTCTTAATAAAAGTTCTGATCTGCGTTTGTATCCCAGAAAAAAATTAACTTTGGTGTGAAATGCATCTTCAGTCTTGCTTCATGAAGCCATCACCATGTAGTCTTATAACTGTATTAAACATTTTACAAATATATCACAAATTTAAGTTCGTATCTATCCTATATCCAGTATTACAATGAATCATCTTATCATAAGAAATAATATCAGTGAAAATCCTACCTCTTAACTACAAGTAATGGACCAATAAACCCACCATCTTTGAAAGTAGACGCACTGTTGTGGAGGCAGACCTCGGCAATATTTTTCACTCGCACTACAAAAAATAAGTCTTGGTTCCACACGTATCTAGTCAAAACTTGAACTATGTGAAAATGCTGGATCTTTCTACGTAATATACCAAGAACTGTTCAAAAATAGAACTAGTGATATAAGCATTGGCTTTCAATCTTCTATGAGAAGATTAGCCATTCTGAAAGCTCTCGCAGGAATTCTAGAATATTAATTCCTTTGACTCATTCTCAACCACAATATATTACATTATTGGTGTATTAAGTAAACCTGAACACACATTTTTCAATATTCTCCATATTTCAGTTTCACAGGTTGAGGCTATTGCAGTAGTTTAGCAAACACAAAACACTAACACGATCTATAACGACTAAGAGTGAAATAAAGAAAAATGCTATTAAATTACTTGGCCTTGAGCTTCCAACAGAGAACAGATCTATACACCTAGTCCACACATCATTCTTCATCACTGTCATCAGTAACTTCCTCATCAGTTGTATATTCAGAGTCCTCCCCGTCATCTTTACCCACGTCATTCTCATCATCATCTTCCTCATCACTTGAACATTCTTGCCACTGTGGGTGCTCTGTGGGGATCTCTCTGGCCTCTTTCACATCAAGTTTGATGTCTTGACTTTGATCCAACCCTAAATATGAATCTGATCGCAGGCAAACCTGGTATGTATAGATACCAGGTTTTTGGGGCGCAGTGAACTTGAGCTGAACTTCTTCGTGATCCACAAGATTTGTTATCTGTAAAGAAGAAGAACATTAAGTAAATACAGAACCTTTCTTAGTTTAAGGGACATTTAGAAAAAGCAATTATGAAAAAAATTTGAAACATCAGATCAATATTTAATTCTTGAGGTAATATGTGACAGAGGGTGCATGCTGTATCCAACAATAGTAGTATTCACCATTTCACTGTCCAAGTCTCTTGTTGAGATGATCTGATCATTTAGAAAGAAGAAAGGATGAAGCAAGATAGGTTCATCAAGAGATTGTACAGTGCTAGTCATGGCATTATGCCGCCCCTCCCCACACACATACCAAAACACAAACCCATATAGTAGACCATCGTAACACTTAGTTACTCCTAAAATGCGTGAGTCAAACCGTGTTAGACAAACTGAAGAACTTATGGGAAAATAGGTTATGTTCCTGGAGCTCCCAAAAACCAAACAATTTTTTTAGGACCTCCAGATCTTAACAATAAAAGTGAATATGTAATTGTAGTGCATTGTAGTGATATATTACTTCTTAAGACTCAAATTCAATAGAAAAATAGTGTGGGATAGATCAGGATAGCCAGATAATTGGGATAGGCTCAAAACGATCATTATACAACAAAATATGTGACCAGGTTTAACCTATTCAGAATGCCGTGTCAGTCAAAACCGTGTTAGACAAACTGAAGAACTTATGGGAAAAATAGGGTTATGTTCCTGGAGCTCCCAAAAAGCCAAACAATTTTTTTAGACCTCCAGATCTTACACAATAAAAGTGAATATGTAATTGTAGTGCATTGTAGTGATATATTACTTCTTAAGACTACAAATTCAATAGAAATAATAGTGTGGGATAGACTAGGATAGCCTAGGATAATGTGGGATAGGCAAGATAAAAGATCATTATGACAACAAATATGGATCCCAGGTTATAACCTATTCAGATGCGACAGACTAAACAGACAACAAGGGGTTGGCCTGATGTCATAGAGTCGCTCATTTGCTCAGAACTACTAAACACCTCAAATGATGTAGTTGAAGTTTTGGCGGTAAAGATTGAAAACCAAAACCTCGTTACTGTAGTGGTATACAAGCCTCAAGACGCAACTTCCCAGCAATTCCAGGAGCAGCTCTTGAAAATTAACCACTCTCGGGAAAATCTCCCAACTCCTGCCCCAAACATCTTACTACTAGATTTCAACTTGAGACACCAAAAATGGAGGAGTATAGCAAACAATGCTTTAACAGAGATCACCCCAGGAGGCAGCGCAGATGAAAATTCACACACACGAACTACTAAATCTCTGCACCAAATTCACCTTAAACCAGCAAATATTAGAGCCTACAAGACTAGAAAATACGCTGGACCTCATCTTCACTAACAACGATGATCTGATACGGAATATAACCGTATCAAAGACAATACACTCAGATCACAACATAATAGAGGTACAGACATGTATGTACAGGGCTCCTGACCAGCAAAATGTGATCAGTCATGAGGGTGTCTCCACAAAATTCAATTTTAATAACAAAAACATACAATGGAACAAGTCAACCAAGTCCTAAATGAAACAAGCTGGGAAGATATCCTAAACAACACAGATCCAAACCTTTGCCTAGAAAAATAAACTCTGTGGTTCTTGAGATCTGCTCAAGGCACATTCCATTAAGAAAAAGAAGAGAAGATGTAAACTAGAAAGAAAAGACGCTCCTATACAGACGAAGGTGAAGAGTCACAAAGCTGCTGAGAGGGGCCAATATATCTGAAATACGAAGGAGGCACTGGTTAATGAAATTGCAAATATCGAATTTAAGCTGAAGGAATCTTACAGGAGACAAGAATTGCAGGAAGAACTAAAAGCCATAAATGAAATTAAAAAAAAACAAAATATACTTCTTCTCTTATGCCAAATCTAAGGGATAAACAACATTCAGTATCGGGCCCCTGCTTGGCGAGATGGGACATACACAGATGACAGCCAAGAAATGAGTGAGGAATAAAGTCCCAATATGACCAGTGTTCAGCGAACCTGCCCAGACTAAGGATCGACAATCCAAATGAATTCTTCATGAACAAGCCCCAAATTTTGTCATCTCAAAATCACTGATATATCCTAACACCACAAGACTTTGAAAAGGCAATAAATGACAGGCCCATGCACTCTGCCCCAAGCCCAGACTCAGTAACTCCATGTTTATCAAGAACTGCAAGAAGTCCTGTCAGTGCCTTCAGCATTCTATGGAGGTAGCATGGACACAGGGTCACCCCACACTACTAAAAACAACAGACAGCCCCACTTCACAAAGGTGGCAGTAAAGCAATTGCAAAGAACTACAGACCAATAGCACTAACATCCCATATCATAAAAATCATTGAAAGGGTTCTAAGAAGCAAGATCACCAACCACCTAGATACCATCAGTTACACAACCCAGGGCAACGGGTTTAGATCAGGTCGCTCCTGCCTGTCTCAGTACTGGATGACTATGACAAGGTCCTGGATGCTGTAGAGGATAAACAAAATATAGATGTAGAATACACAGACTTTGCAAAAGCTTTAAACCCAAGTGTGACCACAGTAATAGCGCACAAAATGGTAATAAAGGAATAACAGGAAAAGTTGGTAGGGTGGATCTATAACTTCCAGACAAATAGAACAAAAGAGTAATAGTAAAGAGTAAAGTCTGAGGCAGCTATGGTGAAAAGCTCTGTTCACAAGGCACAGTACTCGCCTCCGATTCTATTCCTCATCCTCATATCTGACAGACAGAGATGTAAGTCCAGCTCTGTGTCTTCCTTGCAGATGCCACCGGATTGCCATGACAGTGACTCCCATCGAAGACACTACAAGACCCAAGCGGATATAAACCAAATCTTCAAAGCACTCAAAACAATATGAAGTTCAGTGAAGAGAAATTTCAACTACTCAGATATGGAAACGTGAGGAAATTAAACTGATCAGGGTATACGACAAATTCTAACCATACAACAGAGCCAAAAAGCAATGTGAAGGACCTGAGAGTGATAATGTCAAGAGGATTTGCCTTCAAAGCACCACAAATGTATCTACCGCATCTGCTAGGAAAATGATAGGATGGATAATGAGAACTTCAAAACTAGGATGCCAAGCCCCCATGATGATTCTCTTCAAATCGCTGTTCTCTCTAGGCTGAAATACTGTTACACTCAACTGCCCCATTCAAGGCAGGGAAAATTGACTGACCTGGAGAGTGTACAAAAACTTATGGCACAACATAAGTACGATAAGGCACCTAAATTACTGAACGGTTGAAGGCCCTTTGATCTGGTCCCCGGAGTGCAGGCAGAGAGATGTGCATGATAAATACAGTGGAGGTGTTCGCCCTGCTCCAAACCCGCCCTTTTATGTAAGTGTATTTTTTAAAAAGCTTTTGTAAGTGTTTTTTGGGGGGCTAAAAGGACTAGCTCTTTACATTATTCCTTATGGGAATAAAATTTTTGGGAAAAGGCACTTGAACAGCATTCTGGAACGAAAAAACAAAAACCAGTCCACTGTACACACTTGGAAAATCCAGAGGGATTTAAGTACCAACTTCACAAAAATCACTCCCAGAAAGCAAAAAGACTAGGGAAAAGAAAATTCAACGATGAAAAGCAGGGGTGCGCATGACTAGAGGAAACAGAAGGTCCAGGGCCCAAGATTGTTCAACTGCTTAGCACATAAGGGGATTACCAGACCCCCGAGTTTCAAGAAGGCACTGGGAAAAGGGACCTAAAGTCAGTACCTGGGCCAACTGGGCTGTGGTTCTAATTTGGCCGGGCCAGCAGGCAACAGCATGCTTGATCAGACCCCGATCCACCACGACTGGTCTCAGACCCGAGCTGCAGGGAGTTGACCCCAAACCCTCTCGGTTTTAAAAAACCAGGTAGTATTTAAAAACCATACATTACTGATATTTCAAGTATTGTTTAAGTGTTCAACGAACAACCACAAGAAAAAACAATAATAATGATAATATTAAAAACAATAATATTTTGAGGATTTGTTTAAAAGTTGATGAAGACAGAAGCTGTGATTTCGGGGTGTAGGGCAGGAGGAATAACATCTTGTAGGAGGTGGAAGAGCCAGTTGTGGGTGTAGGGGGAAGTTCGTGAGGCAGTGGGTAGAATGAAAGGGGTAGGGGTGGGGTTGATGGGAAAAGATAGAAATGTTAAAAGCAGGTGGGGAATAATTTTGAGTGGTTGGTGCTATTATTTAATAAATGTATGGAAAAGGGATACCTAGGGATTGGCAGAGAGCGTGTATTTTTCCCTTTTAAGGCAAGGGACAAAAGAGAGTGAAAATTATAGGGAATAAGTCTGTTGAGTGTACCTGAAAGTGTATGGTAGAGTTATTATTGAAAGAATTAAGAGTAAAAAAAAAGCAGGATAGCAGATGAACAAGGGGGCTTTAGGAAAGGTAGGGGGTGTGAGACCAAGGTTTACAGTGAAACATATAGGTGAACAGTTTTTGGGAAAAGGGGTAAAGATATTTTGTGGATTTATGGATTTGGAAAAGGGCGATGATAGGGTAGATGGGGGGGCAATGTGGCAGATGTTGCAGGTGTATGGAATAGGAGGAAGGTTACTGAAAGCAGTGAAGAGTTTTATGAGGATATGAGGCTCGGGTTAGAGTGTGTAGGAGGGAAGGGGACTATTTCCCAGTAAAAGTGGCCTTAGACAAGGATTTTGGATGTCCCGTGGTTGTTCAATAATTAAGATGGGGTGTAAGAGAAGTAATGCAGGTCTTGGCAAGAGGTGTTGGGCTAAAAGATAAAGAAGCAAATACAAAGTGGGAGTTGTCACAGTTGCTTTTTGCTGATGACACTTGCTTTTGGAGATTCTAAGAGAAGCTCAGAGGTTGGGGATGAATTTGGTAGGTGGAAAAGAAGAAAATTGAAAGTGAATATAGGAAGTAAGGTGATGAGGATAACAAAAGAATAGGTTTTGAAAGATTGGATATCGATTGGAGGAGAGAGTATGAGGAGGGTGAATGTATTCAGATATTTGGGAGTGGACATGTCGGATGGGTCTATGAAGGATGAGGTGAATCAGAATTGATGAGGGGAAAAGGGTGAGTGGAGCACTTCGAGTCTGGGAGACAAAGAACCTTGTCTATGGAAGTAAAGAGGGAATGTTGAGAGTATAGTTATAAAACGCTCTTATATGGGTGTGAAGCATGGTGATGAATGTTGCAACGAGGGAAGGCTGGAGGCAGGAGATGTCATGTCTGAGGTCAATGTGTGGTGAATATAATGGAGAATTGGAGTTTGGAAATTAGGAGGAGGGGGGATTACCAAACGATTGTCCAGAGAGCTGAGGAGGGTTGTTGAGGTGGTTTGGACATGTAGAGAGAAACGAGACAGAGGACTTCGGAGGTATAAATTGTAGTGGAGGGAAGGCGGGTAGGGGTCGGGCCCAGGAAAGGTTGGAGGGGGGGTAAAGGAAGTTTTGTGTGGGGGCTTGACTTCCAGCAAGCATGTGGAGCGTATTTGATAGGAGTGAATGGAGGCATATGGTTTAATACTTGACTGCTGTTGGAGGGGAGCAAAGTAACATTTATGAAGGGATTCAGGGAAACCGGCAGGCCCGGGCTTGAGTTCTGGGGATGGGAAGAAAGTGCCGGCACTCTGAAGGAGGGGTGTTAAGTTGCAGTTTTATAACTGTAGTGTAAAGCACCCTTCTGGCAAGACAGTGATGGAGTGAATGATGATGAAAGTTTTTCTTTTTTGGGCCACCCTGCCTTGGGAATCCCGGTGTTAAAAAAAAATAAAAAAAAATAATAATCGAAAATAGAAAATGGCAAAATAACAACTTCAAACAACAAGATACGAACAGCCTTCTGGAACGAACTTGTTAGTAAGTTAGGGCCTGTACTCTTAGAGTACAACAGCGTTATTATTTGTTGTAATAGGAGACAAGGAACCTTATCTTCAACACACTATCACAGAGGTCTGTAGGGGCCCTGAACATTCATTGGGAAAGGGGGGACTGGGAAAGTCCTGGAGAATAGAAGAGAAGTGCAAAAACTGTTGAAGATTGAGACACTTATGCAACATATGGGAATCTTTATTAAGGAAACGTTTTGCCACACAGTGGCTTCAGCCAATACAAAGCAGAAAGGTGTAAGGAGAGGAGTTTATCAGTCCCTGGCCTGGAGTCGATGTGTTCAGTCCATCAATCTTGTAGAAAGTACAGCATAGGGCATAGCGGCTTATATACTGTAGTCAGGTGAGGCGAAGCAGGAGGCGGCGGGGTCATAGTGGACCACCACTGTGGTAGGTCTTCGTCCAAAGGTTGGGCAAGTATTGAAGAATTTCTTGATCAAGATCCCATTATGTTGCAGTGTCTGACAAAGTGATAAAGGTTTTGAAAAATATGGGAACTTTTTAAGGGGAAAGTTCCTGGGTAGAAAACCACTTCGAGAAGATGTTCTATGACCTGGCTGTAAGATATACTTTGCCCCCCTTTAGGAGTGGGGAAAAGGATGAGCCCAGCAAGTCAAACAACAGCCATTGGGACATCTCCATGCATTACAGCATTTTGGGGTAGGTAAGAGCCTTTTTCCCTTAAGGAGTTATGCCCGCTAAATGCAAGTAGTGGGGGCTCACAGCCTCAATGTTAATTGGTAACCTGTTTGGGCATCTGTCTTCTTGCTCTAATAGATAAAAGTACCAACTTTGAAAATAGGGGATGATGAGTTAAGGTTTTTTGGGAAAAATCATCTATACTTTTTCAAATGTCACTGATTTATGCTTGAAGAAGGATGACCACCACAGCATATATTAAAGGTTTTTTTTTTAAAAAGTGCCATCTTCCACCAAGGGGGTGACCCAAAAAAAAAAAAATCCCCAAAAAAAAAAATTTATCATCATTCAACCCTTTCCCCCTCATACATAATCACGTCTTTGCAGAGGCGCCCGATCGAAGCTGAGAATAGTCCCCCCCCGCTGTCACATCCCAGCCCCCCCTTTTAAAGGGAGGCATTGTATTTCCCTTTCCAGGGGGGTATTTAATTATTAATGTGTTATGTTTTGATTTTTTCCAAAATACCATTTGAGACATCACTAACCTGGGGCTTTTCTTCATCACAGAGTATGAAAAGTGACCTATGTTCCTGCTGTTCTCGGGATTTTAGCAGACTTGGTATTCGTCTAGTTGTTTGAAGCTCTTGTGCCTAAATTAAAAATTTGGTCCAGATCTGTGGGCCATATATCTCATGTAGGGGCAATGTAACTCACTGGGAGGCTTCCCATGATTATAGTTAGGAGGAGGTCAAGAAGTTCGCATGGCATTTAACACAGAAATTGTCTTGCTTGTACAACAAGAGGATTGGGATAAGTATCACAAGGGTGATTCGCAAATCATTCATGCATAGTTGAAGATGGAATAGAAGAATTATGATTAATATGAATACAATAATATTAATTACCTTTGGCTCACTATTCTTCTATCCACCAATGAGTTCAAGGGAAGATTTCCCCACATACTAAAACAAATGACCTCAGGGCTACTAAAGGAATATACACAAGTGACCAACAGAAGAATGAAACGTGTGTGCAACACTAGACAACTGTATAGTGGCTTTATCAATCCAATACAGAGAATAATACTGGGGATAGTGAAAATATACCTTGAGGTAATCTGCTCCTCAGCCTTCATGAATCTGCTGAAGACGGTGGAAGATGAGTAGTAATTGTCTGAAGTGCTCAATCCATGAGACAGAATAATTAAGACTTTTGGGACTAATTACCTTCCACGGCTGAAGGACTGATCACCTCAAACTACTGCATGTCTTCCACTATCTCCATCATAAGTCTCTGTATTGGAGTGATAAAGCTACTAGCTTGCAAAACTTCTCAACAATAAAGATAATCAAGTGATGCATTTTGTCTTACTTATCACGTGTAGCTTTGTATCCCCTAAATATATGACCAACCAACAGGAAGCTAAATGGCAGCCACAGGATCAAAACAATGCCAGAGCATGGTGGTTTGCTCAACCCAACCTAAATACACTGCCCAATCAAATAGTGGAGTGTGATGCAAGATCAACTGATTGATTCAAGTGGGGCCAGCATTGAACCAAATTAGTGTTGTCCACCCACGGGCCACAGCTCCACAGGCCTGCTCAATTTCCAGGCAGGAGAAAAAAAAGGAGTTTACAAAAACCGCGCTATACAAGGCAGTGTTTAGTTTGGGTTTTTACATGTCATGACCATCCCGGGAGCTGAAGTCCACCTAGTGTTATAACAGCAAAGACCATAATCCTCCCCCCCACTGGGCATGTAAAAGAATGTGCCATTAGAGGGAATAAAGACAATACTACTCACATCCATGTAGCAACAGTCTCAACCATCTCCTTTGTCATTATCCTTTTAATCATTAAAACTAATTTTTTTTTTTTTCAACAAGTCGGCCATCTCCCAACCAGACAGGGGGTGACCCAAAAAAAAAATCCCTAAAAGAAAATACTTTCATCATCATTCAACACCACCACACCCCATAATTTAAACACTGTCTTTGCAGAGGCGCCAGATACGACAGCTGAGAATAAGTTCCTCCCAGCTGTCAATATCCTAGACTCCTTTAAAGTGCAGGCATTGTACTTCCCATTTCTAGGACTCAAGTCCAACTAAATCAATTAACTGGTTTCCTGAACTTTCACAAAATGTTACCCTGCTCACACTCCAACAGATCGTCAGGTCCCAAACCATTCGTCCATTCACTCCTATCTAACACGCTCACACATGCTTGCTGGAAGTCCAAGCCTCCTCCCCAAAAAGCCCCCTTTAACCCCTCCCTCCAACCTGAAACTAACCCACCCTGACTTCCTTCCCCCCGATTTATACGCTCCAAGTCATTCTACTTTTATCCATTCTCCTTTTAATGACCAAACCACCTCAACAACCCTCTTTAGCCCTCTGACAAAACTTTTAGTAACTCCACACCTTCTCCTAATTTCCACATTCCAAAATTTTTTGCATAATATTTACACCACACACCCCTTAGACAGGACATTTCCACTGCCTCCAGCCGCCTCTCCCCTGCAGCATTTGCAACCCATGCTTCACAATTTTAATAGTGTTGGTACCACTATACTTTCGTACATTCCCTTTGCCTCCATGGATAACGTTTTTGTCCCACAGATACCTCAACGCACCACTCACCTTTTCCTTCATCAATTCTATGGTTAACCTCATCCTTCATAAACCCATCTGCCGACACGTCAACTCCCAAATATCTGAAAACATTTACTTCTTCCCCTAATCCCTCTCCAATGTGATATCCATATTCTCTTATTTAAATCGTTTGATACCCTCATCACCTTACTCATCTATGTTCACTTTCAACTTTCTACTTTACACACCCTAACAAAATCATCCACTAACCTTTGCAACTTTTCAGAATCTCCCATAAGCACAGTATCATCAGCAAAAGTAACTGTCAACTCCCATTTTGCATTTAATTCCCCATAATTTTCCCCCCCCTCTCCCCAACACCCTAGTATTTACTTTTTTAACCCCATCTATAAATATATTAAACAACCATGGTGACATTACACATCCCTGTCTAAGACCTACTTTTACCAGAAGTCTTTTTTTTGTCTCATAAACACGCTGGATTAAGTAAATCAGCTACTTCTAATTTTCACTTTAGGTCACACTACACCCCGGCCCCCAAAGCATATATATACATACACACATCTAGGTTTTTCTTCTTTTCTTAATAGCTCTTGTTCCTTTTATTTTCTATTCCATGGGGAAGTGGAAAAGAATCTTTCCTCCGTAAGCATGCGTTCGATGGGGGACTAAGATGCCGGGGGCAATGTTTTGTAACCCTTCTCCTGTACAAATCTACTAAAAACAGAAGAAGAAAACTTTATAAAATTGGGTTGTCTGAATGTGCGTGGATGTAGTGCGGATGATAAGAAAGAGATGATTGCCGATGTTATGAATGAAAAGAAGTTGGATGTCCTGGCCCTAAGCGAAACAAAGCTGAAGGGGTAGGCGAGTTTCAGTGGGGAGAAATAAATGGGATTAAGTCAGAGTATCTGAGAGAGTTAGAGCTAAGGAAGGGGTAGCAATAATGTTGAAGGATCAGTTATGGAAGGAAAAGAGGGAATATAAATGTGTAAATTCAAGGATTATGTGGATTAAAATAAGGGTCGGATGCGAAAAGTGGGTCATAATAAGCGTGTATGCACCTGGAGAAGAGAGGAGGTAGAGGAGAGAGAGAGATTTTGGGAGATGTTAAGCGAATGTATAGGAACTTTTGAACCAAATGAGAGAGTAATTGTGGTAGGGGACCTAAATGCTAAAGTGGAGAAACATGCAGAGAGGGTGTAGTAGGTAAGTTTGGGGTGCCAGGTGTAAATGATAATGGGAGCCCTTGATTGAACTTTGTATAGAAAGGGGTTTAGTTATAGGTAATACATATTTTAAGAAAAAGAGGATAAATAAGTATACAAGATATGATGTAGGGCGAATGACAGTAGTTTGTTGGACTATGTATTGGTAGATAAAAGACTGTTGAGTAGACTTCAGGATGTACATGTTTATAGAGGGGCTACAGATATATCAGATCACTTTTTAGTTATAGCTACAGTGGGAGTAAAAGGTAGATGGATACAAGGAAAATAGAATCAGTAAGTAAAAGAGAGGTGAAGGTTTATAAACTAAAAGAGGAGGCAGTTAGGTAAGATATAAACAACTATTGGAGGATAGATGGGCTAGTGAGAGGTAGGCAATGGGGTCGAAATGTATGGGGTAGATTTAAAATGTAGTGTTAGAGTGTTCAGCAGAAGTTTGTGGTTACAGGCGAGTGGGTGCGGAGGGAAGAGGAGCGATTGGTGGAATGATGATGTAAAGAGAGTAGTAAGGGAGAAAAAGTAAGCATAGAGAGGTTTTTACAAAGTAGAAGTGATGCAAGGAGGGAAGAGCATATGGAGAGAAAAAGAGAGGTTAAAAGAGTGGTGAAGCAATGTAAAAGAGAGCAGATGAGAGAGTGGTGAGATGTTATCAGCAAATTTTGTTGAAAATAAGAAAAAGTTTTGGAATGAGATTAATGTTGAGGAAGCCTAGAGAACAAATGGATTTGACAGTTAAAAATAGGAGAGGAGAGTTATTAAATGGAGAGTTAGAGGTATCGGGAAGATGGAGAGAATATTTTGAGGATTTGTTAAATGTTGATGAAGACAGGAAGCTGTGATTTCGTGTGTAGGGCAAGGAGGAATAACATCTTGTAGGAGTGTGGAAGAGCCAGTTGTGGTGTAGGGAAGTTCGTGAGGCAGTGGGGAGAATGAAAGGGGTAAGGCAGCTGGGATTGATGGGATAAAGATAGAAATGTTAAAAGCAGGTGGGGATATAATTTGGAGTGGTTGGTGCTATTATTTAATAAATGTATGGAAGAGGGCAAGGCACCTAGGATTGGCAGAGAGCGTGTATTGTTCCTTTGTATAAAGGCAAAGGGGACAAAAGAGAGTGCAAAAATTATAGGGAATAAGTCTGTTGAGTGTACCTGGTAAAGTGTATGGTAGAGTTATTATTGAAAGAATTAAGAGTAAAACAGAAAGCAGGATAGCAGATGAACAAGGGGGCTTTAGGAAGGGTAGGGGGTGTGTAGACCAAGTGTTTACAGTGAAACATATAGTGAACAGTATTTGGATAGGGTAAAGATGTTTTTGTGGCATTTATGGATTTGGAAAAGGCGTATGATAGGGTAGATAGGGGGCAATGTGGCAGATGTTGCAGGTGTATGGAATAGGAGGAAGGTTACTGAAAGCAGTGAAGAGTTTTTATGAGGATAGTGAGGCTCAGGTTAGAGGTGTAGGAGGGAAGGACTATTTCCAGCAAAAGTGGGCCTTAGACAAGGATGTGTGATGTCACCGTGGTTGTTCAATATATTTATAGATGGGGTGTAAGAGAAGTGAATGCGAGGGTCTTGGCAAGAGGTGTTGGGCTAAAAGATAAAGAAGCAAATACAAAGTGGGAGTTGTCACAGTTGCTTTTTGCTGATGACACTGTGCTTTGGGAGATTCTGAAGAGAAGCTGCAGAGGTTGGTGGATGAATTTGGTAGGGTGTAAAGAAGAAAATTGAAAGTGAATATAGGGAAAAAGTAAGGTGATGAGGATAACAAAAGAATAGGTGACGAAAGATTGGGTATCAGATTGGAGGGAGAGAGTATGGAGGAGGTGAATGTATTCAGATATTTGGGAGTGGACATGTCGGCGGATGGGTCTATGAAGGATGAGGTGAATCATAGAATTGATGGGGGGAAAAGGGTGAGTGGAGCACTTGAGTCTGTGGAGACAAAGAACCTTGTCCATGGAAGTAAAGAGGGAATGTATGAGAGTATAGTTATACCAACGCTCTTATATGGGTGTGAAGCATGGGTGATGAATGTTGCAACGAGGAGAAGGCTGGAGGCAGTGGAGATGTCATGTCTGAGGTCAATGTGTGGGTGAATATAATGAGAGAATTCGGAGTTTGGAAATTAGGAGGAGGGGGGATTACCAAAACGATTGTCCAGAGAGCTGAGGAGGGGTTGTTGAGGTGGTTTGGACATGTAGAGAGAATGGAACGAGACAGAGTGACTTCGAGTGTATAAATCTGTAGTGGAGGGAAGGCGGGGTAGGGTCGGCCTAGGAAAGGTTGGAGGGGGGGGGTAAAGGAATTTTTGTGTGCGAGGGGCTTGGATTTCCAGCAAGCATGTGTGAGCGTGTTTGATAGGAGTGAATGGAGGCATATGGTTTTTAATACTTGACGTGCTGTTGGAGTGTGAGCAAAGTAACATTTATGAAGGGATTCGGGAACCGGCAGGCCGGACTTGAGTTCTGGAGATGGGAAGTACAGGCCGGCACTCTGAAGGAGGGTTAAATGTTGCAGTTTTATAACTGTATGTAAAGCCCTTCTGGCAAGAATGATGGAGTGAATGATGATGAAAGTTTTTCTTTTCGGCCACCCTGCCTTGGTGGGAATCGCCGATGTGTTAAAAAAAAAAAAAAAAAAAAAAAAAAAAAAATCTCCCTCTCCTACACACCCTAACCTGAGCCTCACTATCCTCATAAAAACTCTTTACAGCCTTCAGTAACTTACTACCTATTCCATACACTTGCAACATTTGCCACATTGCTCCCCTATCCACTATCATATGCCTTTTCTAAAAAAATTAAGCCCAGCAATTTAAAGAAATATTGGTCTTAAAATGTATTCAATATGAAACTGAAGCACCACCCAACCATCCTTTCCCTCCCTCCCTCACCTTTACCTTAAGTATGATAGCCTAAAAGACTACAGTTCACCTGTAAACTAGATTCTGAGGGTCATTTAAATTATAATGTCTGCACACTTTTGGCTGAATAAGGATGGTGAATGCATTTCGTTCTTTGAGTCATCCTACTTGGATGGAAATGGCAGGAGAAAAAACATGTTAATCAGATTTTTTTAACCCATCAGCTATCTCCCACCATGGAAGGGTGACCCAAAAATGAAGAAACACTTGCATCATCACTCACTCCATCACTGTCTTGCCAGAGGTGTGCCAATACATACTACAGTTCGAAAACTACAACATATCTCAGTATTAGGACTACTTATTTTCCAGTTCTCACCTGATAAGGTGCAGTGATGAGCATGTGTTTTGCGGTCACAAACGTAGGTCCACCAGTACTCTTGCTTATCATCTGGGAAGTACGGACAGTGAACCGTGTGTGACATCCTAGATTTGCCTTCAAGTGCCTTTTCCCTCTTGGTCAAACCCTTCTGGAACCTCTCCCATTCTGCATCATCATCAACGCTATTTGCATGCTGTTAAAAAATATTTAATTATTATTATAGTCAGGAACCACTAAAATGGTAAGTATTATACAGAGCCTGGGAAAGAGGAAGTAATCTACATTGATCCAAGATTAGCATGGCACCAATTCCTTGATTATCCATTAACCCTTAAACTGTACATGACATATTAGTATGCCAGGACCAGTATGTGTTCGAATACAAGTGTGTATAATTTTTTTAGGCTTTAAATTGGCTGTGCACTGCCATTTTAAGGATCAGCAAATGTTTGGGTCACCTACCACCCCTCATACATGAGAACAAATCTAGACCACAGAAATGTAAATAATGCAACCAGGACCTGGTTTGCCACTTCCAGCACACACACTGCAGAACTGTAAGGAAGATGACTTACTTATTCCAAATTTATTACAATTTCATGATTTTAACAAGTGTTATTCAGCCAAATGGCATACAATGAGAAATCACCCAGGATAACCCAAGAAAGTCACTGACTTATTTTCCTGTTTCAAATAATATCACACTATGAAACAATTGTAATATAAGATTCCTTGTACACAGAGTTAGAAGACCAAGTCAAAAAAAAAAAAAAAATTGTAGTAACTTACAATGTATATTCTAAGTGGGGCTATGATGAGCAATTCATCTCCCTATGCTGCTAGTACTAAAACATCTTGAAAAATATCTAGTATCTCAAAAAAATACTAGTGTACATAGTGCTATGGCATTGAAAAAAAACAAAATCTTAGTTTGGTATCAATAAATTGCAAAAACATTTATGCTGCAGTTGCTAATAAGTGATTATTTTTAGTAGCTTCAACATACCATAAAATCTTAAATTATCCTCAGATTTTTTAAATTCTATGTAGAAAAATACTCTTAAACTGTAAAATTCAAATTAAATTTTGATAGCATGGAAAAATAGAAAAATAAAACTTTTTGTAAGCAGCATATAATGATCACTCATCGGCAGCAATGGCATAAAAGTACATAATAGTACAGTATTAGTCAGGGGCCTGAAGAGGGGTTGTTGAGGTGGTTTGGTCATTTAGAGAGAATGGATCAAAGTAGAATGACTTGGAGAGCGTATAAATCTGTAGGGGAAGGACGGCGAGGTAGGGGTCGTCCTCGAAAGGTTGGAGGGAGGGGTAAAGGAGGTTTTGTGGGCGAGGGGCTTGGACTTCCAGCAAGCATGTGTGAGCGTGTTAGATAGGAGTGAATGGAGACGAATGGTTTTTGGGACCTGACGAGCTGTTGGAGTGTGAGCAGGGTAACATTTTGTGAAGAGATTCAGGGAAACCAGTTAATTGATTTAGTTGGACTTGAGTCCTGGAAATGGGAAGTACAATGCCTGCACTTTAAAAGAGGGGTCTGGGATAGTGACAGTTGGGAGGGACTTATTCTCAGCTGTCGTATCTGAGCCCCTCTGCAAAGACAGTGATTATGTATGAGTGAGATGAAAGTGTTGAATGATGATAAAAGTATTTTCTTTTTGTGTCACCCTGCCTCGGTGGGAGACGGCCGACTTGTTGAAAAAAAAAAAATTACATTTACAAATTTATTTAAACCACATTAAGAATTTTTCACAGTAAGCCCCATCTGGCCCATGGCAGATCCGGGAATAGAAAGACATAGAACTTCAAGGTACATCAAAGATAAAGGTTTCACAAGGTTTACATTGCAGAAAAACATAGCTAAATGTGAAAACATGATGGATGGAGTGCACAGATTATGGAACAAATGGGGTTATTTTCCATGACACTTCAAAAAACTTAAAACAGGTTTTTTAATTCTTAATTTTGTCAACACTGATAAAGCTTTTGCCAATTTACATTCTAGATGTTATTTTATCTTAAAATATGTGAAGAGTGCTTATGTTGCCTTACTAGGCCCAGGTGGATGTAGCGAGGTTTAGACGCTCAAACATGTGCACAATGTTTGACTTTACATGGGTTATCCAATGTTAAATTTACACTATGTACTTTTTATATGTCCATAACATGTGCCATCAAGGTCATTGTAAACAAAAATTGTATATGTACCCAAAACCTAAATAAAAGGCTTAATTATTAAATACATAATCCTAAGTAAGGCTTGAGGGAAGCTTGTGAATGATGCAGTTACTGTGTATTCTTTCCACAGAAATTGGGCAGGGACTATCATAATTTCACCATAGTTTTTTCATTTATCTTTTAAAAACACTCACTTTCATGTTTATTCCTCTTCTTAGCACCTCCAGCATTACTAGCATTTCTTTATTGTGCCATGGTTAATATCCAGAGACAAGACAGAGTAATAAGAAAAATTAATACAAAGGTGGGCCAATGGAGCACAAGGTGGAAATAGATACCAGAAATGAAATGCAAGCTGGCAGAAACACACAAGGTGGAGGAGCAATATGAGGGAGAGGTCTTCTATATTTATTTATTTATTTGTTTTCAATGTCTAACATTATGTACACTAATTTGCTATAATGTTAGCAGTGTATAAATGTTATACTACTTGAAACATGTAGAACAGCACAGCAAGCCTTAGCTCAAATTGCAATATTTACTCTTATATTAGTAGAAATTATATTTTTCTTTATTTCTTTTGATTGCTTTTGTCATTAACACCACATACAAGGAAATGTGATATTACAATTGTTTCAATGTTTGATACTCTTTAAGATGTAAATAAGTCATACCAGCTTTATATTGTCCTAGGTTAAAAATCTACATACTGAGGTGGGCTTTCTTGACTGAATGTCATTGTTAGTACGTATCATGAATAAGACATCATCCTGGCAGTTCTACAAACTATTTATGTACTTGCAGGGAAGCCAGTGGTGGCAAGACAAGCAAGTCCTGGTTGCATTATTTACAGGTACACATCTGAGGCAGTGTTTCCCATGACAGGTGTTGATCCATTTTTTTTTCCAGGCATGAGGTGGTGTAAGGGAAAGGAAGGTGGAATAGGGGTCGTCCTCGAAAGGTTGGAGGAGAGGAGTAAAAAAAGGTTTTGTGGGCGAGGGCTTGGACTTCCAGCAAGTGTGCATGAGCGTGTTAGATAGGAGTGAATGGAGCGAATGGTTTTTGGTACCTGACGAGCTGCTGGAATGTGAGCAAGGTAATATTTTTTGAAGGGATTCAGGGAAACCGGTTAGCCGGACTTGAGTCCTGGAAATGGGAAGTACAATGCCTGCACTTTAAAGAAGGGGTCTGGGATATTAGCATTTTGGAGGGACATCTAAACTGTCATATCTGAGTACCTCTGCAAAGACAGTGATTATGAATGAGTAATGGTGAAAGTGTTCAATGATGAAGAAGTTTTTTTTTTAGGTTTTTCTTTCTTTCTTGGTCACCCTGCCTTGGTGGGAAATGGCAGACGTGTCAAATTTTTTTTTTTTCAACAAGTCGGCCGTCTCCCACCGAGGCAGGGTGACCCAAAAAGATAGAAAATCCCCAAAAAGAAAGAAAATCCCCAAAAAGAAAATACCTTCATCATTCAACACTTTCACCTCACTCATACATAATCACTGTCTTTGCAGAGGCTCTCAGATACTACAGTTTAGAATTAGTCCCTCCAAACTGTCACTATCCCAGACCCCTCCTTTAAAGTGCAGGCATTTGTACTTCCCATTTCCAGGACTGAAGTCCGGCTAAATTAATAACTGGTTTCCCTGAATCCCTTCAGTAAATATTACCCTGCTCACACTCCAACAGCTCGTCAGGTCCCAAAAACCATTCGTCTCCATTCACTCCTACCTAACACGCTCACACACACTTGCTGGAAGTCCAAGCCCCTCGCCCACAAAACCTCCTTTACCCCCTCCCTCCAACAAAAATAATATACATATTTCCTTTGTTCAATTAATGTACAGTGCCTTAATATAATCTTATCACACATTTCCTCTATACCCATGGCATAATACAAACAACCATATATATTATTGCATTTCCTGTTAGTCATTTTTATCATTCAAGTTTATAATTATAATTTGACCACCAAGTGAAAGCAGTGAAGAGAGCTTTCTTCTTTATAAGTAGGAGTCTTCTTTTTAATACTGCTGTACAATTTAAAGCTCCCTTTCATAAAACATGGAAAAGGCAACATTGTGATAACTTAAGGTGCTAGGGAAAATATTTGACATTTTATATCTAAGATTCTAGGCTCTTATTAATTTATGGTATAGACTAGCCTTATCTTCTTTATGGGACTCTGTGTCTGCTTCTTCAGCAACAGATTCATCTGAATGGGAAGCTGATTCATCTTCATCTGTGTCCTGGTCAGCTTTCTCTTCGATGGCCTCTACTTGCTCTGGCTGCTGCTGCTGTGACCCACCTGTTCATGAAGTATAATTTCACTTCACTCAATGACTTTTATCCAACAAGGATAAATAATCATTGCAGAACAAAATAAAATAATTTTCGATTAGTTTGAGAGGCAAGAGCTGCCGACAATTATGGTTTATGGTGTAAACCTTTAATTATGGTGCACAGTTCCCTCTAAACAGGTTTTTTTTTCAAAACATAAATGATATACAAAACTAACAGTTGGTGAATTAGACACATGTGCAACATATATGTATCTTTATTTTGAAGAGGTTTCATGAAATGTATTCAAAATAAGGATACCCAGGTGTTGCACATGTCTAATTCATCAAAGTATAACCATGTGAACTGACTTGATAAGGCTAAGCTTAGACTGAAACACACTATACTTTAAAACTTGCTGAGCACAAAGTGTCTTTCTCCCACACATTTTTGTTTAGCCAACATGTCAAAAAGGCAGAAAAATTTTCATGCAAGTACAATTCAAAGAACTATCCACAACAATAATAATACATGTCGTGCACAGAAACATTAACTGATATCTTCTTTCTTTCAACACACCGGCCGCATCCCACCGAGGTCGGGTGGCTCAAAAAGAAAAACGAAAGTTTCTCATTTTACATTTAGTAATATATACAGGAGAAGAGGTTACTAGCCCTTTTCTCCTGGCATTTTAGTCGCCTCTTACGACACGCATGGCTTATGGAGGAAGAATTCTGTTCCACTTTCCCATGGAGATAAACAAGAAGGGTGTGTATATATGCTTGTACATGCATGTGTAGTGTGACCTAAGTGTAAGTAGAAGTAGCAAGACGTACCCGAAATCTTGCATGTTTATGAGACAGAAAAAAGACACCAGCAATCCTACCATCATGTAAAACAATTACAGGCTTCCGTTTTACACTCACTTGACAGGACGGTAGAACCTCCCTGGGTGGTTGCTGTCTACCAACCTACTACCACAGGATGGTAGAACCTCCCTGGGCAGTTGTTGTCTACCAGCCTACTACCACAGAACAGTAGTACCTCCCTGTGCGGTTGCTGTCTACCAGCCTACTACCACAAGACGGTAGTAACTCCCTGGGTGGTTGCTGTCTACCAGCCTACTACCACAGGATGGTAGTACCTCCCTGGTGGTTGCTGTATACCAACCTACTACCATAGGATGGTAGTACTTTCCAGGGTGGTTGCTGTCTACCAACCTACTACCACAGGACAGTAGTACCTCCCTGGGTGGTTGCTGTCTACCAACCTACTACCACAGGATGGTAGTACCTCCCTGGGTGGTAGCTGTCTACCAACCTACTACCACAGGATGGTAGTACCTCCCTGGGCGGCTGCTGTCTACCAACCTACTACCACAGGACGGTAGTACCTCCCTGGGTGGTTGCTGTCTACCAACCTACTACCACAGGACGGTAGTACCTCCCTGGGTGGTTGCTGTCTACCAACCTACTACCACAGGATGGTAGTACCTCCCTGGGTGGTTGCTGTCTACCAACTTACTACCACAGGATGGTAGTACCTCCCTGGGCAGCTGCTGTCTACCAACCTACTACCTAGGAGCTGATATCTTATGATACACAACCTGAACATAGGAGAGAGGAGCTTATGACGACGTTTTGGTTTTGGTCTGTCGTAAGCTCCTCTCTCCTCTGTGTGGGTTATTTGTGTATTGTTCCAGTCATGGTACTGTGCCTTTTTGTTAGTGACATGAATGTCTACATTGTTTATTCTGGACCCTATTTTGAATAAACAATTTTTTAATTTTGTGTGAAATTGGCAAAATTACCAATATCTGATCCCATTATTAGGTAGCTGAATTAGGCAAACAGGCGGTTTCTTGTAATCAAATCAATCGATAGAATAGAAGGAATACTAGTGAAACAGAATGAGTCTGGTTGACTGGAATAATAGAATTGGCTGAACATAGGGCTCAAAGTGGGTGAAATCGCCAATGCATAAGTATCGCCGAGACCGCAATTCCGTAAGTTTTTTCATTAAATTTCATACTTTTGGTTTCATTACCTTCAGAAAAAGATTCTGTGTTCATTTCATAAGATTTTTTTTTTTTAAATTCTCCGACCTTGAGAGCAAGTTTCAAATCAGGGGTTCCGACCCTCATAAGGTTAAAGTGCAGGCACTGTATTTCCCACCTCCAGGACTCAAGTCTGGCTAACCAGTTTCCCTGAATCTCTTCACAAACTATTACCCTGCTCACACCCCAACACATACAGTGGAACCTCGGTTTTCGTTTTTAATTTGTTCCAGAGTCTAACGAAAACCAAATTCGACGAAAACTATAGCAATATTTCCCATAAGAAATAATGTAAATCCAATCAGTCCGTTCCAGACACTCAAAATATTAACTAGGTGGGCTAGTGCAAGTAGGAGTAGTGGGGGGGTTGAAGAGAGTTGGGATAGTTTTAAAAATGCAGTATTAGAATGTGGGGCAGAAGTTTGTGGCTATAGGAGGGTGGGTGCAGGAGGAAAGAGGAGTGAGTGGTGGAATGAAGAAGTAAAGGGTGTGATAAAAGAGAAAAAGGTAGCTTATGAGAGGTTTTTACAAAACAGAAGTGTTAATAGAAGAGCAGAGTATATGGAGAGTAAAAGAAAGGTGAAGAGAGTGGTGAGAGAGTGCAAAAGAAGAGCGGATGAAAGAATGGGAGAGGCTCTGTCAAGAAATTTTGCTGAAAACAAAAAAATTTTGGAGTGAGATAAACAAGGTAAGAAAGCCTAGGGAACAAATGGATTTGTCAGTTAAAAACAGAGTAGGGGATTAGTAGATGGGGAGCTGGAGGTATTGGGTAGATGGCGGGAATATTTTGAGGAACTTTTAAATGTCGATGAAAAAAGGGAGGCGGTAATTTCATGTACTGGCCAGGGAGGTACAACATCGTTTAGGAGTGAAGAAGAGCAGGATGTGAGTGTGGGGGAGGTGCGTGAGGCATTACGTAGAATGAAAGGGGGTAAAGCAGCTGGAATTGACGGAATCATGACAGAAATGTTAAAAGCAGGGGGGGATATAGTGCTGGAGTGGTTGGTATTTTTGTTTAATAAATGTATGAAAGAAGGGAAGGTACCTAGGGATTGGCAGAGAGCATGTATAGTTCCTTTATATAAAGGGAAGGGGGATAAAAGAGAGTGTAAAAATTATAGGGAATAAGTTTACTGAGTATACCAGGTAAAGTGTATGGCAGGGTTATTATTGAAAGAATTAGAGGTAAGACAGAGAGTAGGATTGCAGATGAGCAAGGAGGCTTTAGAGTGGGTAGGGGATGTGTAGATCAAGTGTTTACAGTGAAGCATATATGTGAACAGTATTTAGATAAAGGTAGAGAAGTTTTTATTGCATTTATGGATTTAGAAAAGGCATATGATAGAGTGGATAGGGGAGCAATGTGGCAAATGTTGCAAGTGTATGGAATAGGTAGTAAGTTACTGAAGGCTGTAAAGAGTTTTTATGAGGATAGTGAGGCTCAGGTTAGGGTGTGTAGGAGAGAGGAGATTACTTCCCGGTAAAAGTAGGTCTTAGACAGGGATGTGTAATGTCACCATGGTTGTTTAATATATTTATAGATGGGGTTGTAAAAGAAGTAAATGCTAGGGTGTTGGGGAGAGGGTGGGATTAAATTATGGAGAATTAAATGCAAAATGGGAGTTGACACAGTTACTTTTTGCTGATGATACTGTGCTTATGGGAGATTCTAAAGAAAAGTTGCAAAGGTTAGTGGACGAGTTTGGGAGAGTGTGTAAAGGTAGAAAGTTAAAAGTGAACATAGATAAGAGTAAGGTGATGAGGGTATCAAACGATTTAAATAAAGAAAAATTGGATATCACATTGGAGAGAGGGATTATGGAAGAAGTAAATGTTTTCAGATATTTGGGAGTTGACGTGTCAGCGGATGGGTTTATGAAGGATGAGGTTAACCATAGAATTGATGAAGGAAAAAGGTGAGTGGTGCATTGAGGTATCTGTGGAGACAAAAACGTTATCCATGGAGGCAAAGAAGGGAATGTACGAAAGTATAGTGGTACCAACACTCTTATATGGGTCTGAAGCATGGGTTGCAAATGCTGCAGCGAGGAGGAGGCTGGAGGCAGTGGAGATGTCCTGTCTAAGGGCAATGTGTGGTGTAAATATTATGCAGAAAATTCGGAATGTGGAAATTAGGAGAAGGTGTGGAGTTACTAAAAGTATTTGTCAGAGGGCTGAAGAGGGGTTGTTGAGGTGGTTTGGTCATTTAGAGAGAATGGATCAAAGTAGAATGACTTGGAGAGCATATAAATCTGTAGGGAAAGGAAGGCGGGGTAGGGGTCATCCTAGAAAAGGTTGGAGGAAGGGGTAAAGGAGGTTTTGTGGGCGAGGGCTTGGACTTCCAGCAAGCATGTGTGAGCGTGTTAGATAGGAGTGAATGGAGACGAATGGTTTTTGGGACATGACGATCTGTTGGAGTGTGAGCAGGGTAACATTTTGTGAAGGGATTCAGGGAAACCAGTTAATTGATTTAATTGGACTTGAGTCCTGGAAATGGGAAGTACAATGCCTGCACTTTAAAGGAGGGGTCTGAGATAGTGACAGCTGGGAGGGACTTTTCTCAGCTGTCGTATCTGAGCTCCTCTGCAAAGACAGTGATTATGTATGAGTGTGGTGAAAGTGTTGAATGATGATGAAAGTATTTTCTTTTGGGGATTTTCTTTCTTTTGGGTCACCCTGCCTCGGTGGGAGACGGCCGACTTGTTGAGAGAGAAAAAAAAAAAAAAAAAAACATTTTATAGAGAATAACTATAGTTTTACATACAGAAAACAATGAGAAATAAATATAAAGCACTAATTTTAATGGATAAATGAACATTTAAATCCGTTTTACCTTTATTGAAGTCTCTTGTTGGCGTATGGAAGACGGCGAGGAGGGGAGAGGGAGGAGAGTTTGTTTGGAAGGGAAATCCCCTTCCATAAGGACTTCAGGTATCAAGTCCCTATCCAGGATTACTTCCTTCTTTGTCTTTTACTGGCACAGGACCCTGTCACACAAAAATCTGTCCAGAGGGTCTGTTTCTGGCGTCTCTTTAAAATTTGCCTAAAATGGGACAAGGCATTGTCAATGAACAACCACTAACACCATTTACCACCAACAAAGCCAGACTGACTTAGAATGCGTGCGTGGGATGCTTTGTGTGGGCGCAGGCAGGTGGACATGTTCGGTACGGCAGACGATAACCAAGGTGACGAATGAAAGCTGGGACAACAGACAAAAAAAAGCAGCCGAAAACCAAATTCGACAAAAACCAGGGCAAACAAAAACCAAGGTTCCACTGTATACTGTATACAAAATAGATTTGGAATCTAGTCATGGAAATACGAAGTATAGTGCCTGCACCCCAAAGGAGGGGTAGGGATGTTTCAATTTGGAGGGCCATCTGAACTGAGACGTCAGCACACTTCTGGCAAGACACCATTTGAATGAATGATGGTGAATATGTGTTTTCATCTTTTTCTGGGGAGTCACCCTACCTCAGTGACAAACAGCAATATGTTAAAAAAAAATAGATATGCTGCCAATGACTCTTCCAAAGATGCAAGGACTCACATTGTATGGTTCAGTCTATAGTAATAAGCAAAAGTTACATTAATATATGCAAATACAGACACTAAGATAACTCACTTATCATAATTCGTGAATTATATAAAAGCAAAATTATAACAGTGTTAATATTAAACTGCAGGATCAAAGCATAAGACACTGGAGGTAACTGAAGTAATCCATATTTCTATTTACTGTACTCCATTTATCTAAAAACTAAAAATCAAAATGAAACAGAACAAATTGATCTTTCTTACTTTTCTCTTTCTTTTCATCTTCAGGTTCTTCCTTTTTACCTGTGGACTGCTGCTGCTTCTTCTTTGGCGGCTGAGCTTTGGACTTGGATTTCCCGCCTTTCTTAGATTGTGGCTTCTTCCAACCAGACTTCTTGGCCTTTACAGAAGTTGAAATATAAATGCAAAGTATTAATGAGATTTTTTTAACACAGAGTGAAAGCAATACCCACCATAATGAAAGGAAAGATGTATACATTTTTACCCTAATAAAAGTTGCATTTTAATATAAGTGACCTTGGTGAGCTACCTGAAATATGCCATAATTATTTCCTACCTAAAACTTACCTTTCCTTGCTTCAATATGGTTACTTCACCCTCCCTTGCCTCCACTTGCACCTTTAGTGCTTCATTATTGTGGTGTGCAGGCACCAGTTGGAGCTAGCTTGCAGGAACCAGGTGGGCTTTGCAGACATCGCATGGGGCTTGCAGGCACCAAGTGGGGCTTTGCAGGCACCAGGTGGCCCAAAGTAGCAAAATCATAGGCCTCCAAAGCCTGTCATACATGAATGCCTTTTTCACTAGGGTCAGAGCAGTTTTCTGTGGTAGGACCCTCAGAACCCATCTGTAACTAAACCACTAATAACCAGAAATGATGACAGGTTTAGTGAAGAGGCAGAACACAGGTGAGTCGATCCATATGATCACAGGGGTGTTTAAATCAGATAACTAACAATGTACCTAGGTAATAGTTTGGTAGACAGCAACCGCCCAGGGAGATACTACCATCCTGCCAAGTGTAAAACGGAAGCCTGTAACTATTTTACATGATAGTAGGATTGCTGGTGTCTTTTTTCTGTCTCATAAACAAGCAAGATTTCAGGCAAGTCTTGCTACTTCTACTTACACTTAGATCACACTACACATGCATGTACAAGCATATATATATACCCACCCCTCTGGGATTTTTCTTACTAGTTGTTGTTCTTGTTTATTTCCTCTTATCTCCGTGGGGAAGTGGAACAGAATTCTTTCTCTGTAAGCTGTGTGTGTCGTAAGAGGCGACTAACATGCCAAGTGCAAAGGGCTAGCAACCCCTTCTCCTGTATACATTACTGAAGTTAAAAACAGAGACTTTCGTTTTTCTTTTTGGGCCACCCTGCTTCAGTGGGATACGGTCAATGCATTGAAAGAAGAAAGAACTAACGATGTCATTAGCAGTTTGTAATTTTAACTCAGGCTGAGTTAAAACCCACACCAGAATAAAGTAAGCCATAAATAATGGCATCCTGCAAAGGCTAGAAGATCCTGCTATTTATTGCATGCATACACAAACACCAGAACAAGCAACAAAAGGCAAGCATCTGGGTATAATCACATTCATAGGCCCAACCCCACAAGCATACATGGATGACCTACCAACAACAGAGCTCAGAAACAGAGCTAACTATGGTAGCAAAGCACAGCAAATTTTCATAATGTGAGATAGGTCCATCATGGCTGATCATGAATGGACGATACAGAAAATTTAGTCACCTTTAAATAAATTTGGCTACAAAAGGTTCAAATACCTCAAGGAAGTGTTAATGCTGACCACATATCCCAGCATCAATGTACCTTAGTCAAGAAGAGCTTGTGAAACCCTCTTTATTTTACATATAACTGAGCAGCTAGCCAAAGGGAAAGAAGAAACCAACAGAAACAGCATCAACAAAGGAATAATACCCTAGCATCATGCAGTAAAGCTCAGGAAAAATATGATGAAGGTCCAGAGCCAGTAAGAGAATGAGACCGAGTCCAAAGCAAATCATAACAGTCCAGAGGTACATGAAGTGTTATCCCCACACAGAAGGCCATCCCTGGATGACCTGAGGTTCAATGATAAGCCCCTGTAGGGTTCATACCCCTAGGGCAAGTAAATGCCCAATGATGTACAATACTCACAAGGCTTGTCAATATCACAAGGACTAGTCCATGCATATCAATATGCAATACTCGTAAGGCTTGCCAAAACCACAAGTCCTGTGAGCAGAGCTAACAGAATGGGCATCCTCAGGAAGTAAAGAACACAAATGAACACAAACATTGACTTTATCCATAAAACCACTCTAGTGGTTTAGTGGATAAAGGTAAACAGGTAAAAAAAAATAATCCATTGAAGGGAGAGATGTTGGCACTACTAGAGACAGTTACCAACTGGAGTCATGCAGAGTGGAAGGCTCTAGTTGGAAATGTGCTACAAACTTCTTACATTCTGCATACCTATATCTTTGTTTTCCTGTACTTCTTTATCCTGTAATTCTTAATCCTGTAATATTTCATTTGCAACCAATGAGGCCTAGTCCAAGGCAGGGCAGTGGGGAAGATAATCACTAGAACCACCTCACAAATAACAGGTGCCACCACAATAATGGAGTAATGAAGGAGTATGAACTGAACACAATTTGTGGTAGGTCATAGTGAGGCAAAGGAAGATAGGCAGGAAATAGGTATGGCATCTTACAGCAAGACCTCTCAAGTGTCCTACTGCAGAAAACCAATGACCGAAACATTTTTATCATTGCAATTCCCAAAGCAATGTTATCAAAACCATAATTTAAATACAGTGGAACCCCGGTTAACGAACACCCCGGAAATCGTGCAATTATGTAAGTATAATATTGTAAGTGCTTGTGGAAGTGTATTTTTGGGGGTCTGAAATAGACTAACCTAAATGACATTTTTTCTTAAGGAAGTAAATTCGTTCGGTAATGGCACTTGAGCAGGCTTCTGCAATGAATTTTTTCCGTTAACCGGGGTTCCACTGTATTTACCCACAAAATACATGTTTTCTTGCAATGTACTAATCAAATTAAACAATAATTAAGTGAATTTGGAAAAAATAACTATTAGAATAAAGGCAAATAATGTGAATATTTCACTGCAAAAAAAAAAAAAATTTAACTTTAATTATAAACTTCATACAATACAAGCATCATACATATTACTTGTGCACACACACTATTATGTATGTATCAACAGAACACCCTTATATACTTAACCCTTCCACTGGCACAACACAATTTGTCACTGTCATGACAAACTAAAAAAAAATTATCTTCTAAAATGATAGAGAATTTTTCTAAAGGTAAAGACAGCAAAAATGCAAAAGTTGATATAAAACTTACAGAATTATGTGGTCGTGAAGCTGAAGGTTGAAGAGCACTATACTTGACACAGATTTTTGCCCATTTTGAGGCCTATTTTAGGTCAATTCCACTGCTCAAACTGACCCAAATCCTAGCCGGGTATATTGCTAGTAGAGTGGAACCCCGGTTAACGAACACCCCGGAAATCGTGTAATTAAGTATAATATTGTAAGTGCTTGTGGAAGTGTATTTTTGGGGGTCTGAAATAGCAGGCTTCTGCAATGAATTTTTTTCGTTAACCGGAGTTCCACTGTATACTCTATGTTCTATCAACTGAGAACAAGAAAGTGCTATCCTATGAAAGGCACAGAATTTGTTAATTTGGCCAATTTTTCACAAAATTCAACATATTTCATACTTACTCTTGTGCCTACTACATATATAAAACTTTACACTCTAATATAAACCCTCTGCTCAAAACTCTCCTCACCAACTTTAATAGGACCCATGATCACAACACACAACACAGATCACTTTTTGATATACCCCGTGTTCATATCAACCTATGTAAAAATTCTATGCACATAAAGGGCCCCAGAATCTGGAATTCATTACCAGTAAATATTAAGATAATCTTGTCTGAAAATCAATTTAAGATTCAACTCAAAAACCACCTACTCACCCAAACCTAAATGATCATACTATAAACTACTTTGAAAAATGCTCATTGTTACTTTCCTATACGATAATCTCAATTTTTAATAATATGTTAC
The DNA here is from genome assembly GCA_009830355.1 of Cherax destructor. Classification (NCBI taxonomy): domain Eukaryota; kingdom Metazoa; phylum Arthropoda; class Malacostraca; order Decapoda; family Parastacidae; genus Cherax; species Cherax destructor. The sequence goes on from WNWK01004086.1 coordinate 104,895, forward strand.
TATTATGTTACCCCCTACTCATGTTATAAGTTAATGTCAAAAATGCTCAATGTTATTTTCCTTAAGATAATCTCAATTCCATATTATCATTCAAGAATCTTAACACCTGTAACAATCTAAGATCTAATATTATATAATAATTTAAACAGTAAAATTTCATCATATTGTAATTTTGAAAATAATTTTTAACTAGAATAAACTCAATAAATTTCTCTAATATTAAGTACATAGTTTTTAAGGACTAGAATAAGCTGCCCCTAATGCCATGGCATGTCAGTGGCTCTCCTTGCACTCAATTTACATTGTAACTTCCGATACCCATGTAATCTGCAATGAAATAAAATTTGTTTGTTTGTTTGTTTGTTTGTTTGTTTGTTTAAAAACAGAGTGCAAAATAAACAATGGAGGCATTCCAGTCACTAAACCAAACCTCTATTCATTAATTACATCCCCAGGCCTCTCCTATATAACACTTGCCCTCCAATTTAAATCCATCAACATAAAAGAAAACTGAAAGTTTACCGTTTCTTGGCTAATAAAATATAGCCAAGAATGATTGGTCATGGTTGAGGCTACCCCAATAACTGAAGCAGTTCTACTAAAAACCCATAAAACAAAGTAGGGAAAGGAGGTAAGGGGGTGCCCCTACCCTTCCTCAAGAAAACTGAGGCCTATTTAAGGCCACTTCCATCCTGAAACTGACCAAAATTGTCTCCATTTCCCTAACAAATAACACCTAAAAACAGGCAATAAAACCATGAAAATCAGACCCATTCTCTCATGTCTAGGCCCAAATTTACCACTCACAGCACATTTCAGACTTAAGAGCTCTACTTACAGCAGGTACTGCATCAGCAGTTTCCTCATCTTTGTCTTGTCCTTCAGGCTTGTGCTCAGTATCTTGTAGGCTTTGCTCAAATGCTTCTCCTAATGGCCTCCGCTGTAGGTTTACAGTGACAGTAACAATTGCGCCAGCAGTAAAAACTCCACTATCGTCATCGTCAACAACTGCCAAAAGACCAGGACATTTAATTATAATGATAATTAATGAATTCAATAATTCATTAACCTTTTCACTGTCGAAAGCCCTGCTCACAAACTTGCTCTCAGTGTCGAAAAATATTCCCCCCAAAAAAAAAAAATTCTTACCAAAATGTTAAGAATAATTTTCCGAGTGTTATAAAAGAAAAAAAATTGTGATCAGTAGTTACCGAGATATAGAGACATGAAGTGAGATATAGAGACGGTGATGGCAACATCAGCGACTGCCGCTCATTCGGAAATACAATGGTACCTCTACTTACGAGCAGCTCCCAACTCAAACAATTATGTAAGTGTATTTTTGTAGGTGCTTTTGTAAGTGTATTTTTGGGGGTCTGAAATGGATTAACCTAATTTTCATTATTTCTTATGGGAATAAATTCCTTCGGTATCGGCACTTGAATAGCCGACTGGAACAAATTTTGCTCGTAAGTAGAGGTACCACTGTATTTTTACTTTTATTCTATTTTTTCTTTTCTTTTTTAATATTTTATTTTTTCAAGTAACTTTTGTGGCCTGTGAGACCAATATAATGCATATTGTATATATATCCACTTATTGTATGCAACACAATAACCGCACAAATATTGTTACTATATTTTGTTTACAAAACTTGTTTACACAAACCAACCATTAAAAAATGTTGTTTATTACTATTGTTCTATAATATATGTACAGTGGTACCTCGAGTTACGATATTTTTTCGTTCGAGAATGCTGTTCAAGTGCCATTACCAAACGAATTTATCCCCATAAGGAATAATGTAAAATAGACTAGTCCTTTTACACCCCCAAAAATATACTTACAAAAGCATTTAAAAAAATAAACTTACATAAAAGGGCGATTTTGGGGACCATAGTAACTCGAGGTACCACTGTATATACACACAGAGTCACTGGACACGTTCCTAGAAGTGCTGCAGCTTGTGGGACTTTTTGAAACATGGTGTTATACACAGTGCTGTTTTACACTCCTCACACATAAAACAAGTGTCTCTGCATTTTTGTGGGTAGGTTGTTGTGGTTGTGCAGGTTGTTGTGGTGCGTGGGTGGTTGAAGGCGGCCTTTGTTGTGGATGTGCCGAGTCAGCGACATGGCTACCAGCCTGGGGTGCTGCTGGTGCTACACGACGCATTACACCATCACCACAACCTGCTGCCACATGTATATTATCCATCCCAACTGTAACATTACCCGTTACCCATACCGTCTTCCCCACCAACCTTGCTGTCTTCCCCACCACCCACATGGAAATAAATCACTTTGTCTGACTTTTTTGGTTTATCCTAGGATCTCTACATGTATGTTGCTATGTATGATAATCTATGTAACTGTATTTGTGTATACCTGAATAAACTTACTTACTTATTCTTTGAGACATGGGAAAATATGAGTTTCCTCTTTCACTGTGGTACAACTGAACATGAACGAGACGGCCCAGCACCAGAGGTGGAAGGTTGATAGTCGTCTGGGTTTTTGGCACTATTTCTGGTATCCTGGGCATTGCTTTCAGTCACAAACTCCTCAAAACCATGAAATTCATCTTCACTGACACTTCCATCTGTGTTAGAGCTATCACTTGGGAAGGGAAGAGTCCCAATTCGCCAGGGAGTGAGGTATTCCTTACCGCTAGACGTGGTGAACAAGGTGTACTGAATTGGCACTCCCACAATGCACTGCAGCCTCCCTGATTTTTTTTTATACTGCACACACTGAGCACACAGACCCATTCTGTCACATGTAGGCCTACCAGCTTTCTCCCACTAGATCTGAAGGCGCTAGAATTTTGGCGTAGTATTACGGGACCGACACTGGCTTGCAAGCCGTAATATTATGGGACCGACAGTAAAAGGGTTAATTCAACAATAATGTGCTCCTTCTAGAAAATACTGTATTACAAAATTTTAAACAAATATTAAGGCAAATATGAAGGCAAAGAAGGGAATGTATGAGAATATTGTGGTACGAATATTATGGGTGTGAAGCATGGGTTGTGAAGGCTGCAGCGAGGCAGAGGCTGGAGTCAGTGGAGATGGCATGTCTAAGGGCAATGTGTGGTGTAAATATTATGAAAAACTCGTAGTGTGGAAATTAGGAGGAGGTATGGAGTTACAAAAAATATTATTCAGAGGGCAGAAGAGGGGTTGTTGAGGTGGTTTGGTCATTTAGAAAGGATGGAGCAAAATAGGATGACTTTGAGAGTGTATAAATCTGTAGTGGAGGGGAGGAAGGGTTGAGTTCTTCCTAGAAAAGGATTGGGGAGGGGTAAAAGAGGTTTTGTGTGCAAGGGGCTTGGACATACAGCAGGCATGTGTGAGCGTGTTAGATAGGAGTAAATAGAGACGAATGGTTTTTGGGACTTGACGAGCTGTTAGAATGTGAGCAGGGTAGTATTTTGTAAAGGGATTCAGGGAAACTAGTTAGCTGGACTTAAGTTCTGAAAGTGGGAAGTACAATGCCTGAACTTTAAAGGAGGAGTTTGGGATATTTGCTGTTCAGAGTGACATCTAAATTGTCATATCTGTGTGCCTCTACAAAGATAGTGATTATGTGTGAATGATGGTGAAAGTGTTTCTTTTTTTGGGCTACCCTGCCTCGGCAGGAGACGGCTGGCATGTTGAGGAAAAAATATTAAGGTGTATAATAAATGACACACAATGCAGCTACAAACACAAGCAATATGATCAGTGTACAATATACACTACACTAAGTTAATATGTACCATTACTCAAATACAGTCAAAAATAGGGAGGATAAGACAAAAATAGCAGAAATAGAGTTGGAAAAAATAGCAAAAAATAAAAAATAATTTTGAGAGAAGGTTGTAAAAAAATTGCAATACTGGTGGGATTCTTTAACCTCTTTATTGAATGAGTAGCAATAGAAATTTTGACTGGCAAATTAAGAATAGTTGAGAAAAGAATAGTCGAGAAAAAAATTTTTTACCTCAGCCATCTCCTGCTAATGCAGCGTGACCCAGAGAAGGAAACACATTCACCATTATTCATTCAACTGCTGCCTTGCAAGAAATGTGCTGACATCTCAATTGAGACTGCCCTGAGACAGCACTGAACCCTTTCCCTCTTTTAGAGTGCAGGCACTGCCCTTCCCACCTAAAGACACATTAACAATATAATCTCACCTTCATAGTTGACATTCATTTCCACCTTTGGCATCTTCCTACAGGCTATCATGACTTCGTTGAATTGTTCCTCTGAGAGCGAGCGTAAAACATGGTGCCTCTCGGTAGAAGAGAGAGATAAAAGTTGCTCAATTGTCTTCACCGGTCTTCGTTTACTCACAAAATGCCTGTCAGAAAAGGTAACAAATTAATGATCTTAAATGAATATTACAATGTACAGGTACTCCTCGCTTTACAATGGTTCGACTTACAATATTTTGACTTTACTACTCCTTTAAATTATTCCTTTGTTTTAGCATTATGAAAAACTTTCTAGCATACCTTAAGCTCCTCTCCTTTCTTAACTGGTGGTGCTAGAAATCTTCCTTATTATTTATTTCATTTATTTTACAGCTTCAGCTATATCCCACCAAAGTAGGGGGACTCAAAAAAAAGGAAACATGTCACTATTATTCATTTAATACTCATCTTGTCAAACATTACATCTAAAATTATCCTTTAGCAACCCTATCTCTCATTCAGAGTACAAGCTTTGTATTTCTCACCTCCAGGACTAAGTCCAGTTTACCAATTTTTCCTGAATTCCTTCATAATTGTTTCCTTTGTCACACTCCAGCACCAATTCAAATCCCTAAAAACCACCTGTCTCCACTCACCCCAATCTTTCTCAAACATAAGCCTGCTGGATGCTCAGCCCCTACCCTTAAACCTCCTTCACACCCTTCCTCCAACCCTTCCTGGGATGACCTCTAGCTCTCCTTCCTCTCTGGATTTATATATACTACTGCTATATCCTCTTTAAATGACCTGACCACCTCAATATTTCCTCTTCTGCCCTCTGAATAATATTTTTCATAACCCCTATGCTGTCTTCTAATTTCTACACTCTGAATTCTCTGTATATCCACACACCACATTGCTCTCTCATCACTGTCTCTAGCCTCCACCTCCTTGCTGAAACATTTTATCCCATGCCTCTCCCTCACACATGATAGTGCTGGTACTACAATGTGTGATGTTAAGTGCTACTAGCTTGTATTTTTTTTTTTTTTGTCAGAGATCTGGTGCCTCCTTTGTGCAGGGAAGCTATATGTGCACTTTCTAAGGCTCTGGGCTCTCACCTAGATCTAAACTCATCCACCAATTAATACATAGTTATCATCCTAATTGTACTTTAAATTCTTTATATGTTCCATGAAAGAAGCCCTGGTACTGCACATGGGTGAATATTTTCTATTTCCTTTTCAAATTCTGCAGACTGTTGCTTGTTCTTCTTCGTTCAACAAACTGGCCACATCCCACAGAAGCAGGGTGGCCCAAAAAGAAAAACGAAGGTTTCTCTTTTTAACTTCAGTAATGTATACAGGAGAAGGGGTTACTCCTGGCATTTTAGTCGCCTCTTACGACATGCATGGCTTATGGAGGAAGAATTCTGTTCTCTTCCCCGTGGAGATAGGAGGAAATAAACAAGACCAAGAACTAGTAAGAAAATAGAAGAAAACCCAGAGGAGTGTGTATATATATAAGCTTGTACATGCATGTGTAGTGTGACCTATGTGTAAGTAGAAGTAACAAGACATACCTGAAATCTTGCGTGTTTATGAGACAGAAAAAAGACACCAGCGACTGTTGCTTGTAGTATCAATATAGATTTGGAGATTGAACACTGGTAATAAAAACCATCTGAAACCTAAACCCTCTTTCCTAGTAGATTGCTGATTGTTGATAAATCTTCTTCTTTCAACACGTCGGCCGTTTCCCACCGAAGCAGGGTGGCCCAAAAGAAAAAACGAAAGTTTCTCCTTTTACATTTAGTAATATATATAGGAGAAGGGGTTACTAGCCCCTTGCACCCGGCATTTTAGTCGCCTCTTACGACACGCATGGCTTACGGAGGAAGAATTCTGTTCCACTTCCCCATGGAGATAAGAGGAAATAAGAACAAGAGCTAGTAAGAAAATAGAAGAAAACCCAGAGGGGTGTGTGTATATACATATGCTTGTACATGAATGTGTAGTGTGACCTAAGTGTAAGTAGAAGTAACAAGACATACCTGAAATCTTGCGTGTTTATGAGACAGAAAAAAGACACCAGCGACTGTTGCTTGTATCAATATAGATTTGGAGATTGAACACTGGTAATAAAAACCATCTGAAACCTAAACCCTCTTTCCTAGTAGATTGCTGATTGTTGATAAATACTGTTCTTTAAAAATTTCACTCATTTCTTTTTGTTATTGGTGTATGAACTTCCTGAGGTAATTTTTTTACTAGGATTTTGCCTATGTGTAAAAATATAACTGGCTCATGCACTTTCCCCATATCTACCTCTAGCTCATCCTTACTCCAAAAAGATATGCCTCCCTATCCAATGCATGAACACACTGCCTCACTTTCATTATCCAAAACAAAAACAAACATAAAAGCTTACAAAAACAAAAAGACACATGCACATTAGAGGGGTGCAGCCAGTAACTAGGATTCAACTCCGGCAACTACATATTTTGGTTTTTAACATGCTGGCCGTCTCCCACTGAGGTAGGGTGACCCAAAAAAACTTCATCGTTCACGCATATCACTGTCTCTGCAGCAGCATGCAGTTATGACAGTTCATATGTCACTCCAACTACACAAGTACACAAATATAATAAAAATAGCTGTCTTCCTAGAAGTGCCCAGACATCACAGTTTAAATGACCCTCTGAACTACATCATCACTACCCCTCCTTCAGAGTGAAGGCTCTGTACTTTCCACATTCAGGAATCAAGTTCAGCTTACCAGTTTTCCCGAATACCTTCATAAATGTTCCTTTTTTCACACTCCAGAAAGAACTTGGAAGAGCAGTGAATGCCACAAGCCAAATAAAATTAATTTCACGTGCCACCTTTGGCAAGCATGCCATAGGTTCACCTGCCCTATACTAGACCATATCACAATGGCTTTCAAACAGCTTAAAATATTTTGTAAACATGTTTTGCTATTTGGAAACTAACTTATGTAAGTGTTGTATCACCCTAATGATTATTATTTCTTTACCTAAATGGCCATCTCCCACCAAGGCAGGGTGACCCAAAAAAGAAGAAACAAAAGTTTTCTTCTTTTTACATTTAGTAATTTATACAAAAGGGATTACTAGCCCCTTGCTCCCCGCATTTTAGTTGCCTCTTACGACAACACATGACTTACAGAGAAAGGATTCTTTTTCACTTCCCCATGGTTATACATAAACAAAAAAATGCAAATCTGTATGCTTTAGTCACCTTAAGGAGTCTTCAGTAATGTGAGGCAGCTGGAGGAGAGGGTTCTTGGAATCCCAGAGAGCCTGCACAATATGTGGGGAGAGTTTCATGCAAGCCTCGATGGTGTCAAGAGACGGGAGTCGAGAGATGCGACCAGCATGGGCTAGCATTATCAGCTGAGAAACACAGGTCACCATCTCCTGAATCAGTATGGGACAGCACCTGCAGAAGTTTTGTATTATATGACAAACAGCTGATTTTTTTTTTCAACACGTCGGCCGTCTCCCACCGAGGCAGGGTGACCCAAAAAGAAAGAAAAACAGCTGATATTTCCTTTAAATAAAATTGAAATAACTCGTATTTCCTTTTAACATGACTGAAATAGCTGATATTTTCTTTAACACACTTGCCAAAGAAATACTATACTAGATATGGTCTTGCACATGAAAAGACATTTATTTACATTGTTTTCATGTTCACGATCTGGTTACAATTATAACGAGATGTTTATGCCATGAATTTAATCCCAAATCATAAAAATGTAAATAGTTTGTTACTTCTGTAACTTGCTTAGCTATCAAAATTTTGAGGCCCCAGTCACTGACTATCAACCACATATTATTATTATAATCAAATAGAAGCGCTAAACCACAGGGGTTATACAGCGCTGCTATCAACCACATAATGGTTTTGGGATGCATAATAAAACCATTAAACAAAACTACATTGTTTACCTTTTCCTGCCACTATCATTTACATTATCACACTCGCATGTGTATTATCTCTGGTACAGTATGATAACTATTAGTAATATCAAATAATGCACTTTTATAATATCAAATAGAATATTTTCATGTCAATATAAAATAAAATGAAATTATAATCCTCATCTAAATCATTAACAAAAAAAAATTAAGTAATTCATGCACTTGTAAAGACAATAATGGGAAAGCTTGCAATGTTTTGTGAATGACCATGCAAATTTGAAGCTAATATTATAAAATAATAATATTATAATATTATAAAATAATGGAGGGAGTAGTAGGTAAATTTGGGGTGCCAGGGGTAACTGTAAATGGGAACCATTAATTGAGCTATGTGTAGAAAGAGGTTTGGTAATAAGTAATACATATTTTATGAAAAAGAGGATAAATAAATATACAAGGTATGATATAGCACGTAAGGAAAGTAGTTTGTTGGATTATGTATTGGTGGATAAAAGGTTGATGGGTAGGCTTCGGGATGTACATGTTTATAGAGGGGCAACAAATATATCAGATCATTATTTGGTTGTAGCTACAGTTAGAGTAAAAGGTAGATGGGACAAAAAGAAAATGGCAACAGCAAGTAAGTGAGAGGTAAAAGTGTATAAACTAAGGGAGGAGAAAGTTAGGGTGAGATATAAGCAACTATTGGCAGAAAGGTGGGCTAGTGCAAGTAGGAGTAGTGGGGGGGTTAAAGAGAGTTGGGATAGTTTTAAAAATGCAGTATTAGAATGGGGGGCAGAAGTTTGTGGCTATAGGAGGGTGGGTGCAGGAGGAAAGAGGAGTGAGTGGTGGAATGAAGAAGTAAAGGGTGTGATAAAAGAGAAAAAGGTAGCTTATGAGAGGTTTTTACAAAACAGAAGTGTTAATAGAAGAGCAGAGTTTATGGAGAGTAAAAGAAAGGTGAAGAGAGTGGTGAGAGAGTGCAAAAGAAGAGCGGATGAAAGAATGGGAGAAGCTCTGTCAAGAAATTTTGCTGAAAACAAGAAAAAATTTTGGAGTGAGATAAACAAGGTAAGAAAGCCTAGGGAACGAATGGATTTGTCAGTTAAAAACAGTTAGTAGATGGGGAGCTGGAGGTATTGAGTAGATGGCGGGAATATTTTGAGGAACTTTTAAATGTCGATGAAAAAAGGGAGGCAGTAATTTCATGTACTGGCCAGGGAGGTACAACATCGTTTAGGAGTGAAGAAGAGCAGGATGTGAGTGTGGGGGAGGTGCGCGAGGCATTACGTAGAATGAAAGGGGGTAAAGCAGCTGGAACTGACGGGATCATGACAGAAATGTTAAAAGCAGGGGGAGATATAGTGCTGGAGTGGTTGGTATTTTTGTTTAATAAATGTATGAAAGAAGGGAAGGTACCTAGGGATTGGCAGAGAGCATGTATAGTTCCTTTATATAAGGGGAAGGGGGAAAAAAGAGAGTCTAAAAATTATAGGGGAATAAGTTTACTGAGTAACCCCTTCTCCTGTATATATTACTAAATGTAAAAGGAGAAACTTTCGTTTTTCCTTTTGGGCCACCCTGCCTCGGTGAGAAACGGCCGACGTGTTGAAAGAAGAAGTTGTTTACTGAGTATACCAGGCAGAGTGTATGGCAGGGTTATTATTGAAAGAATTAGAGGTAAGACAGTGAGTAGGATTGCAGATGAGCAAGGAGGCTTTAGAGTGGGTAGGGGATGTGTAGATCAAGTGTTTACAGTGAAGCATATATGTGAACAGTACAGTGGACCCTCGGTTAACGAATATCCCAGAAATCGTACAATTATGTAAGTATAATATTGTAAGTGCATGTGGAAGTGTATTTTTGGGGGTCTGAAATAGACTAACCTACGTGACATTATTTCTTAAGGAAGTAAATTCGTTCGGTAATGGCACTTGAGCAGGCTTCTGGGATGAAGTTTTCTCGTTAACCGAGGGTCCACTGTATTTAGATAAAGGTAGAGAAGTTTTTATTGCATTTATGGATTTAGAAAAGGCATATGATAGAGTGGATAGGGGAGCAATGTGGCAAATGTTGCAAGTGTATGGAATAGGTAGTAAGTTACTGAAGGCTGTAAAGAGTTTTTATGAGGATAGTGAGGCTCAGGTTAGGGTGTGTAGGAGAGAGGGAGATTACTTCCCGGTAAAAGAAGGTCTTAGATAGGGATGTGTAATGTCACCATGGTTGTTTAATATATTTATAGATGGGATTGTAAAAGAAGTAAATGCTAGGGGTGTTGAGGAGAGGGGTGGGATTAAATTATGGAGAATTAAATGCAAAATGGGAGTTGACAGTTACTTTTTGCTGATGATACTGTGCTTATGGGAGATTCTAAAGAAAAGTTGCAAAGGTTAGTGGACGAGTTTGGGAGAGTGTGTAAAGGTAGAAAGTTAAAAGTGAACATAGATAAGAGTAAGGTGATGAGGGTATCAAACGATTTAAATAAAGAAAAATTGGATATCACATTGGAGAGAGGGATTATGGAAGAAGTAAATGCTTTCAGATATTTGGGAGTTGACGTGTCAGCGGATGGGTTTATGAAGGATGAGGTTAACCATAGAATTGATGAAGGAAAAAAGGTGAGTGGTGCGTTGAGGTATCTGTGGAGACAAAAAACGTTATCCATGGAGGCAAAGAAGGGAATGTGCGAAAGTATAGTGGTACCAACACTCTTATATGGGTGTGAAGCATGGGTTGCAAATGCTGCAGTGAGGAGGAGGCTGGAGGCAGTGGAGATGTCCTGTCTAAGGGCAATGTGTGGTGTAAATATTATGCAGAAAATTCGGAATGTGGAAATTAAGAGAAGGTGTGGAGTTACTAAAAGTATTTGTCAGAGGGCTGAAGAGGGGTTGTTGAGGTGGTTTGGTCATTTAGAGAGAATGGATCAAAGTAGAATGACTTAAGAGAGCGTATAAATCTGTAGGGGAAGGAAGGCGGGGTAGGGGTCGTCCTAGAAAAGGTTGGAGGGAAGGGGTAAAGGAGGTATTGTGGGTGAGGGGCTTGGACTTCCAGCAAGCATGTGTGAGCGTGTTAGATAGGAGTGAATGGAGACAAATGGTTTTGGGGACATGACGATCTGTTGGAGGAGTGTGAGCAGGGTAACATTTTGTGAAGGGATTCAGGGAAACCAGTTAATTGATTTAGTTGGACTTGAGTCCTGGAAATGGGAAGTACAATGCCTGCACTTTAAAGGAGGGGTCTGGGATAGTGACAGCTGGGAGGGACAATTCTCAGCTGTCGTATCTGAGCTCCTCTGCAAAGACAGTGATTATGTATGAGTGTGGTGAAAGTGTTGAATGATGATGAAAGTATTTTCTTTTTGTGGATTTTCTTTCTTTTTGGGTCACCCTGCCTCGTTGGGAGACGGCCGACTTGTTGAAAAAAAAAAAATGCTAATTAACTACAGAGGTCACACCAAGGCTTGCCTGACCAGCCAGGTTGTGGCTTGTACATTGGATGAAATGTGGCTAGCAGTAACAGCCTGGTTGATCAGGCCCTGATCCACTGAATTCCATTAGCAAATTTGCTTAAAAACCTTTAAGGGGATACCTGACAATATCCTCATCGCTCAACTTAAGCCTTTTACTACAGCCATCCCTGACTAGCTAGCATTATGAGGCACAGTCAAGGTAGCACAAATAACACACGACACCGACTTTACAATGTAGAGGCGATCTTGATCCAGCGTGGCTTCTGGCAGTTTCATACGAGAGAGGTGTGCGTGCAACAATGAGCGAGCCTTCATGGAGTAAGCAAAGCACAGGGGACGCTCCTTGTTCTTCTCTCCAAGATTAGGTAGCTGTTTGATTAACTGTGGTAGTTCAATATTGTCAGTTGGGCGCTCCTGCAGGGTAAAATTACCTTAAAATGAAATCCATCCACTGTAAGAGGAAATAATAATGGAAGAAATCACAATAAAAATCATGATTGCAAATATGTAAAAATACCACAGTGAAAATAGAAAATAAAACCTATGCACTTTCATGTGCTTATACACATCTTCAGAGGAATACAAAGAGGCAAGAGAAGCACTCAGGTTTTATTTCCTATTTTCACTGTGGTAATTTTACAATAATAAAATAAAATTACTATGTACATTCATGGGGAAACACTAATCCTGTAGGAGTTAGAGTGCTTGAGGAATGGGGGGTACAACAATGCTTGATCCAAGAGATGAGTAGATCCAATTCTTTGGATCAAGAAAACCTTTTAGTATCAAGACACCTCCTCAAAGAAAGTACAAATGATACTAAAGCCTTATTGTTGATACTGTGGAACATGTAACAATCACTGAGATGAATGAGAGCCTTAATACAATTCCACTTCACAACCCACATCAATGAATACCTTACTAGAACTATTTTTTTTAAATAAAACTTAAAAATTCAAAAATCCAAAAATAAACAAATACTGAAGCACTAACAACCATGCTGTCCCATTAATGAAGAACTCGACTGATTGATCATCAACCTACCACAATCACAGGGTTTGATCAACAACCTACCACAATCACAGGGTTTGATCATCAACCTACCATAATCACAGGGTTTGATCATCAACCTACCACAATCACAGGGTTTGATCATCAACCTACCACAATCACAGGGTTTGATCATCAACCTACCACAATCACAGGGTTTGATCATCAACCTACCACAATCACAGGGTTTGATCAGTAACTTACCACAATCTCAGGATTATGTCCTTTTTCAAATTCCAGCGATGCTGCAAGAACCATCAGTGCCCTCTTGAACACCATATGCGGCGTCTTATGGAAGAAATAGTAATACAACTGAGTTGTATCTAAAAGAACCTGCAAAATTAATTTTGTACATTAATAAATCTGTAGACAAAAAAAATCTATTAAATTAAATAAAATAATACAGTGGGCCCCCAGTATTCATACGGTCCGAATATCGTACAATTCAGATTTAGAACACTTTTTTGGGCGAAATTTTGGTCCGGATTTCGTACCTCCATCCGGAAATCGTATGTATCAGATGCATCCACCCGCCCCCTGGAACGCTGCCACTCTCATGCGTATGTGTCTCAGTCTGGCTCTGTCACTGGTTGAGTTAGCATTCATCCAAAACATTTCGCAATTTTTGTGCTTGTTTATTGATTGCGACTGCGAAATAAGCCACCATGGGTCCAAAGAAAGTTCCTAGTGCTAGCCCTTTGGTAAAGAAAGTAGAAATCAAGAAAACTAAAGTTGCAAAAGGGGTAAATATGTTAACAAAATAGAGATCACAAACAATCAAAGATGTGGAGTTGTTGTTGTTGTTGGTGTGGATCAATGAAAAACAGTTAGCGGAAGATAGTGTTGTGGAGTCTATCATTTGCGAAAAGGCAAGGCAGTTGCATGCGGATCTCAAAGAAAATGCATGGAACGAGTGCTGCTGTTAGTGAATTTAAGGCCAGCAAAGGCTGTAAAAGACAAAGAAGGGAAGTAACCCCAGAGAGGGGTTTGATACCTGAAGTCCTTATAGAGGGGGATTTCCCTTCCAAACAATAACCTCAACTCCCTCTCCCCTCCTCGCCTTCTTCAATACGCCAACAAGTCTCTTCAATAAAGGTATGTAATGTTCATTTATCATTAAAATTAGTGCTTTATATTTATTTCTCATTGTTTTCTGTATGTAAAACTATAGTTATTCTTTAAAAAATGTATTTTTTTTTTTTTAATATTTTTGGGTGTCTGGAACAGATTAATTGTATTTACATTATTTCTTATGGGAAATATTACTTCGGTTTTCGTACTTTTTGGATTTAGAACGACCTTCTGGAACGGATTAAGTACGAAATCCGGGGGTCCACTGTAGTTAATAATTAAATATAATATAGTATAACTATACACCAAAGCCCTTCCTTCATAAGCCATGCGAGTCGTAAATGGAGACTAAAATGCCGGGAGCAAGGAGCTGGTAACATTCTCCAGTATAAATTACTAAATGCAAAATGAAAAAAACTTTTATTTCTTCTTTTTCAGGTCACCCTGCCTTGGTAGAAGATGGCCAACTTGTTTAACCCTTTGAACGACCAGACCCCCAATCTGAAAATTCCCCACAAGATCCAAGAATTTAAAAAAAAAAAAAAAAAAAAAAAATTCTTATGAAATGGTAGAGAATTTTTTTCTGAAGGTAATAAAACAAAAAGTACAAAATTTGATAAGAAAATTTACAAAATTACGCTCTCTCAAATTTTGCTGTGTTAGTGACATTTACGCATCGGTGATTTTGCCCACTTTGAGTCCTATTTTCGGCCAATAAAAAACATACAAAAATACACCACAAAGTCGCTGTTTTAATCCAAAAACACAGTCGCAGTTTGTTTCTCATTATGCACCACGTGCTGCAGGATTTGTTTTATATGGTGCACACTTACCACATACTGTAGATGCACTCTCATATCTAGGTCCAAATTTACCGCTCACAGCTTATCTGAGTGAGCTGAGTTCATTACGTCTTACTACGGCTTGGACCCTGGCTTCAAAGCCGCAGAACTACAGGACAGACCCTCAAAAAGTTAAAAAACTATACATTAAATATTTCATGGGAAAATGCTAAACCCACAGGAGTCATACAGTGCACACTCAATGGGAAGTAATTTTGATCCAAGGATGAGGAGCGTAGCTCTAATTCCTTAGACAAAGAGCCATTTGCCAGTATCGAGGCACCCCTTTCCAGATATAAATTATTACAGTATATTCATGGGGGAGCACTAAATCCGTAAGGGTCATAAAGCACCTAGAGGAATAGGAGGCACTCAGGATCAATCCAAGGAAAGGGATCACAGTTCCAATTCCTTAGACTAAGAGCTACCTCAATGGCATCAAGAAAAATACCTGGAGTATACCTGGAGAGGGTTTCAGGAGTCATTCTGAGACCAGGCCTCACGGCTGCGACTGAGTCCAGATTTTAAGGATAACCTTAACGAATTAAAGATACCTGATCATTGGAGAACTTGGAAGACCTGTACCACCATATGGCAACAACTGTTGGTAGCGCAATCATAAACACGAGGCCATACAGCCCTAGCACCCACAGCGAATTTTCTTTCTCGACAATCCATGATGGAAGGGCAATTCCAAAATGCATAGCTCCGGGGCCATCTGGGTGACCATAGCGCTCATAGTTCCGTCTGGCATCATCATCGGTCAGTGCCAAGTAAGCTGAAAAACAAAATATAAAAATTTACACTTCTAAACTGGAACAGAAAATTAAAGAGAAACAGATGTTAAGTAACTCTAATAATAACTGGCATTCAGAACTGCCTTGATGGGAAATGGCTGCTTAAAAAAAAACTATTACAATGCACAAATACAGTGGACCCCCGCCTAACGAGCACCCCGGAAATCGTACAATTATGTAAGTATAATATTGCAAGTGCTTGTGAAAGTGTATTTTTGGGGGTCTGAAATAGACTAACCTACGTGACATTATTTCTTAAGGAAGTAAATTTGTTCGGTAATGGCACTTGAGCAGGCTTCTGGAATGAATTTTGCTCGTTAGGCGGGGGTCCACTGTATGGGCTATTCTATATAAGAAACAAATACTATACTGTACTGTAAACCAATATTTGTGACAAGTATTATTTTTATTTTTATTTTTATTATTTTTATTATTATTTTTATTATTTTTTATTATTATTTTTATTATTTTTATTATTATTTTTATTAATATTTTTATTATTTTATTATTATTATTATTATTATTATTATTATTATTATTATTATTATTATTATTATATGTAATAAGATTTTGAATATGGAATTTTTCTTTAATTCTGAATTTTCTCAACAAGAGCACTTTATTTAAATTCAGAAAATATTTAATTCAATATTTTTATAAGAATAGGAAAGATAAAATGTAGTGAGGCATGGACCTAGTGCCTGTGCCAACTTTCAGGAAAGGTGCATTATATACAATTGCTATCTCGCACAATTTGAAATATAACTTCCAAAATACTGTGTGTAGCAATTCCAATTTTAATTCTCAAGCCTATTAATGTTTACTTATGCAGAGGACCATCAATTCACACAAATTCATCAGTATAAAATTAAAATAAAAGAATAAAGAATAAAGATTTTATTTCTTTGCAAAGGTTACAATGCGCAATTACAATTTTGATTTGTTAAGTACAAAGAAAGCCACTATCATGCCGTGGCATTTCGGGCACACTAATCCTAGTATGTACATAATAACTACTTAAGTCTAGACAAGATAAGTGTGGTTAACTTTTTAATAAATCTATTTTATCTTAATATTAATATGAGGTAGTCAAGGTGGAGGTTTATAAGAATAATAATCTTGAAGTTGCACCTAATAAAAACTATGTATTACAATTAATGGTTCAAACAGTAATATTTTATGAATTGGCAGATGTTTTAATAGACTAGAGGTCATATAATATTTGGGAGAGTTGCTTTAAACTGATTAGTTGTTTTGGTTGGTTTGGTTAGTATTGAGAGATGAGATGGTATTTAAGCATAGACCTAAATTTGTATGTTGTCAGGGGATCCTTTACCAGTTCAGGTAGTGAATTCCAGATCATCGGGCCCTTTATGTGCATTGCATTTTTGCATAGTGTGAGACTGACACAAGGGATGTCAAAGAGTGCTTTGTGCCCTGAATTGTGACTGTGCGTTCTGTTGTAACTATCAAGAAGTTAAGCGGTGAGTTTATATTGGAGTTTAATGTTCTGTATATATAGTAGGCACAATAATATGAGTGTATGCCTCGTATAGTATTTAGTAGGTAAAGGCTCTTGAAAAGTTTATTTACCTTTATTTAGTCTCATAAATTTGCGTTCATCGCCTGTGGGCTTATCAGGATGGTATACAAGGGACTGCTTTCTGTAGGCCTTTTTTATTTCGGCAATAGACGATCCCTGAGGAAGGTAATGCTTAGCCTAAGTTATACGTGATATTAATCATTAAAAACATGTTCCTAAGTACAGTAACAGAGATGAAATATAATTACATAAGATATTGCCAAACAGTAATGTTAGTAAGAAACAATTGTATCAAATGTACCTTACTGAAAAATAGGTTGTTATTCTTAATATTAATAGTAAAAATCTAATAATTTGCAACAAATTAGTCAGTTTATTTATTATACACTTTTTTTTATTTTTTACAAATTTTGATGGACAAATTAAAATATAAAACTGACCACGCCAATCCCCAGAATATCGTAAGGGTCAAAGTTAGCATATTCGTAATCAAACTGCTGTAGCTTGTACACGAGGAAGGCCATTACCACCCAGCCTGTCAAGATTAAGAGACGCCTGTAGAGCAAAACATACATTAGAAATTTTTGCAAATTAAATAATGTGCTGTGAGTAGTTAGGAGAGAAGTCATTTTGTGAACTTCAGAAAAAAACTAAGTGTTTAAACACTATGTATGAAAATTAATACACACACATAAAATCATACAGGGAAAAATTCATGAATGTATACTGTAGCATTTTACTCTTTTTTTTTAATAATCAATGTAGGTGCTAAACTTCTTAAGGGTCAAACAGCTCTGCAGAAAAGTTAAAAAAACTGGCATCTCCCACTTCTACTCTTAACTCCCCATATGTTATTCAACTACAAATATAACAATGGCAAAACAAATCGTATTCCAGTTGAAGAAACCTAAAGGAACTGATTTACTAAATTTCTGGACAAAGGCATATTGCCAACATCCTTGGAGAAAACACACAGTTGCAGGGCAAACTTATATCAAGTCATTGACGTGACAAAGCTCTAAACTGACTTGACACAGCTCTATACAGTGAATTGATAAAGCACTACACAGAGTAAAATAAGAAAACTTGCTCTGCACTTTCTTCTTTGCAACTAAATGAAACCTGAGAATATTGCATTACTCTCTACAAAAAATCATGGTACAGCAAACCTTTCATTTATTGGACTAATAGGGAAAAGAAGGTGACTAATAATATAAATGAGTAATAAATAAATAATCCTTCCTCCGTAAGCCATGCATGTCGTAAAAGGCGACTAAATTTAGTGCTGGGAGCAAGGAACTAGTTAACCCTTTCTCCTGTATAAGTTGCTACTTGTAAAAAGAAGAAAAACTTTACATCTCGGTGAGAGAAGGCCGTTATCTTAAAAAAAAAATAATAACAATAATAATAATAAACTTAATTAAATGCTAAACACTATTTAGCACTATCGTAATGAACCTGAGAAGATGTTGTCTCATATTTTCAAAGTCCTTTAAACTGAGATCCATTAAGTCGATGGTTTAATGAATTTTTGCAAACTTGACTGCAATGTGTAAAATTCAAAACCTTAAACTCTTTCCATGTATTGCTTTTTGGTTAATTTTTGATTTTCCAATAAACGCCTATCACACAAACATTGACTTCTAAATACGAATAACAAGGTTTGACTTACTGAGTAGTTTTTCGGAGTCCTTTCCATTTTTCTGGCTTCTTGAGCCTGGAGTGTTTTCTTTGGAAAATTTCACACCGATCTTTTTCTTGGTCTTCTGTGAAAAAATTAAAAGATATACAGAAACCTACATAAAAATGAATAGCAAACAAATGTACAAAAGATCCAAAGGCTTTTTAGTGACCTTTCTCCAAATACTGTATACTGGAAATTACCAACAGACCTTTATTTTAAAGTCTTGCAAATTCCTTCAAAAGAACTTTAAATACAGTATATTACATACTGCATTAGCCTACCTGTCTAACATTTTATCTTCCTACAAGTAATATTCATGAATGATGACACTGATCCTTAACATGACCTGCTATCAAATACTGTACTGTCTCTATACCAGCCAACTCTGACCAAAATTTACAATAAAATACAATACAGCAAACTTCCTAAAAATATCCTTAGAAATAAGAATAACACTTCAAAATTCCTCAACAAAAACAATGATAATATCCATGCTCTACTAGAAGTTTTCAGTGTAATGTTTTCATTCATACTCTTAACAGAAATAAATTCATCATTAAAAACCTGGATACATAGCCATTCACAACTGTAACCTAATAAAATATATACTGTGCACTGAATACAGCTGCTGAATTTGTATAGGCCAAGTAGTGTGTGTCACACACTGCCTGGATTTTCAGTGGCGAGAACAATTTTCCGCATATGAGACAAGCTGTTCCCCTTTTCTATTTCTGCCCAGATTTGGACAATATTTTTTCCCAGGGCACCAGAGGTAGAATTAATAGGATTACAGTTTTGAAAAGAATTACGTACAATAAAATGGGTCCACTGTATGCACAGCATTACAAATTTATGCTGTGCTTAAGTTTGTAATGCTGTGATGGTACTTTGCTGACTTAAGGATATCCTAGGCTAAATCTGCATAATTTATCACCAATGTATGCTTATTGCATTTACATGTGTATGCTATGTGTTTCCATTAGAACCACTGTGGCCCATGGCCTGGTGGCAAAGCTCTCGCTTCACATGCCAAGGGTCTGGGTTCGATTCCCAGCAAGGGTGAAAACATTGGGCGTGTTCCCTTACACTAGTTGTCTATGTTCACTGATCAGTAAAAATGGGTACCTGGATGTTAGTCAACTGATGTGGGTCACATCCCAGGACAAAATTGACTTAATTTGCCCAAAATGCTCTGGATAAGCTGCTTTCTCTATATTGGTACATATGTCATTGATGTTAGCTAGGCTTGTATACCTTGTGTACTTGTAAAAATAGATATTATTATTATTGTACAAATTTCAAACACTAGTCATTAAGTATTTGTCATTTGCCTGAAGAAAGATTACCTATCTTAACAAAAACAACTGGGGAGGAGTAACTTTTCTGTATTCTTTCATAAAACTTCACCACCCATCAGCAATGTCTACTGAACTTAAGCATAAAATTTGTGTCTGAGACTATCCGAGGTTAGAATTTGTATTGCATTAGGTATGACTACATCTTTATGCAGATTTTTGTGATTTACAAGAAAATGTACCATTGATGGATCAAGGAAATTATTTAAAACAGGAAGTAGTAGCCCTGTGCTATAACCATTGGAAATTTTTAAAAAATATAAACAAATTACTTATTGAAGACAGGATACCAAATGTTTCTTTAAAGGGGACCCAATTAAAATATATCTTGGTATTTGCCTTTGTTGGGTTTTGCTTCATAAAATATTTATAACTTAGTACCAATATGGAAATACAGTAAGTCACTGATTTTTGGGGGGATTATCCCAGGTAATTTACACTATGTAAGATAATTGTACCTGTGTACCTGTCCTTAACTTAATTCCCAGTAGTTTCAGTGCTTTATTGGCTCCAAGGTATAATAAAGAAAAAATAGGAGAGAGAGAGAGGAAGAAAAGGAAAAAGGGGAGATGCAGGGAAGGTAAAAGGTTAAGTAGCAGTGGAAGGAGTAATGGAGGAGGTAAGAAGCAGAATGTAAGGAGGAAGAAGAGAGGTAAGGATGGAAAAGGGTAAGGAGAAAGTAGCAATATGTGAGGTAAGGATGAATATCAAAAGAAGAGAGGGGTAAGGAAGGAGGGGAGAGGCGAGGGGGGGAAGAGAAGGTGAGGACAGAAGGAGAGGAAGGGAGGAAGAAAATAGGTAAGGAAGAAGGAAAGAGGTAAGGAACAAGAGGGGAAAATTAAAGGAAGAAGGAAATATATATGAAAGAAGGAAAGAGGTAAGGAAGAAGAGGAAGGGAAAAAGGAAGAGGAGGAAGGGAAAAAGGAAGAAGAGGAAGGGAGGAAAAGGAAAGGCAAAACGAAAGAGAAATAAGGAGGAAGGAGAGAGAACTAAGGAGGAAGGGGAGAGTGCTAAGGAGGAAAGAGAAAAGTAAGATTAGGAAAAAAGGAGGAAAGGAGGTAGGAGGAAGGAGAGGAAGGAGGAGTGGGAAGAAGAAGGAGAGGTAGGAGGAAGTGGCAAGAAAGAAGGAGAGTAGGAGGAGTAGGGTAGGAGAAGAAGGGAGAGGTAAGGAGGGAGGTAAGAAAGAAGGGAAGAGGTATGGAGGGAGTAAGGTAAGGAAGAAGGGAAGAGGTATGGAGGGAGTAAGGTAAGGAAGAAGGGAAGAGGTATGGAGGGAGTAAGGTAAGGAAGGAGTGAGGTAAGGAAGGAGTGAGGTAAGGAAGGAGTGAGGTAAGGAAGGAAGGTAAGAAGGTAGGTAAGGAAGAGGAGGTAAGGAAGAGAGAAAGGAAGAGAGGTAAGGAAGGGGAGGTAAGGAAGGAGAGGTAAGGAAGGAGTGAGGTAAGGAAGGGAGAGTAAGGAAGGGAGAGGTAAGGAAGGGAGAGGTAAGGAAGGAGAGAGTAAGTAAGAGAGAGGAAAGGGAAGGAGAGGTAAGAAGGAGAGAGGTAAGAAGGAGAGAGGTAGGAAGGGGAGTAAGGAGGAGAGGTAAGGAAGGAGTGAGGTAAGGAAGGAGAGAGGTAAGGAAGGAGTGAGGTAAGGAAGGAGAGAGGTAAGGAAGGAGAGAGGTAAGGAAGGAGAGAGGTAAGGAAGGAGAGAGGTAAGGAAGGAGAGAGGTAAGGAAGGAGAGAGGTAAGGAAGAGAGAGTAGGAAGGAGAGGAAGGAGAGAGGAAGGAGAGAGTAAGTAAGAGGGAAGGAGAGAGAGTAAGGAAGAGGAGGTAAGGAAGGAGTAGGTAAGGAAGGAGAGGGGTAAGGAAGGAGAGAGGTAAGGAAGGAGGAGGTAAGGAAGGAGAGAGGTAAGGAAGGAGAGAGGAAGGGAGAGGTAAGGAAGGAGAGAGTAAGGAAGGGAGAGGAGGAAGGAGAGAGTAAGGAAGGGAAGGAAGGAAGGAGAGGTAAGGAAGGAGAGGTAAGGAAGGGAGGGGTAAGGAAGGAGAGGTAGAGAGGTAAGGAAGGGGAGAGGAGGAGTGGTAGGAAGGAGAGAGGTAAGGAAGGAGGAGAGTAAGGAAGGAGAGGTAAGGAAGGAGAGAGGTAAGGAAGGAGAGGTAAGGAAGGAGAGAGGTAAGGAAGGAGGAAGAGGAGAGAGGTAAGGAAGGAGAGGGAAAGGGAAAGGAGAGTAAGGAAGGAGAGAGGTAAGGAAGGAGAGAGGTAAGGAAGGAGAGAGTAGTAAGGAGAGGAGAAGGGAGGTAAGGAAGGAGGAGGAGAGTAAGGAATAAGGAGAGAGGTAAGGAAGGAGAGAGGTAAGGAAGGGAGAGGAGGTAAGGAAGGAGTGAGGTAAGGAAGGAGAGAGGTAAGGAAGGAGAGAGGTAAGGAAGGAGAGAGGTAAGGAAGGAGAGAGGTAAGGAAGGAGAGGTAAGGAAGGAGAGGTAAGGAAGGAGAGAGGTAAGGAGGAAGAGCAGTAGAAATGTAAGCATCTGGTGCAGCTGGCTGGCTGGAGATCCCGTTACTCGGCCTGTCACCCTTACATCCTCCTCCTCATCACCCTACACCCTGTCACACCTCCATGTCACCCTAACCCACAACCCCACACACCCACCACCCCTACCACACCCCCTACAACCCAAAATCTGCCAGAAAACCTTCCCCCCCAAGACACCAACACTGTATTAACCCCCGGCCTAGACTTGCCACACTTACCTTCACCCTCTACGGCAGGCCAGAAGTAGAAGGTACAAGGTAGAAGCACTAATCCTAGGAAGCTAGTGAGGAAGTAGAAGAACGTAGAGCCAGATTCATCGTACTCAAACTTCATGCCAGCCATGGTGAGCCCTGAGCCCTGAGCACCTCACTCTCACACACTCACACATACACACACTCAGCCTGCTGGCCAAATGAGCCTCCGTGGCACTTACTATTCTCCTATCTCAAAGTTTTTACAACACTTTTATGTAAGTATGTAACTAATTAAGTTAGTTTATTTAGGTACAGGTACACATAAATGCAGTTAACACAAATTATCATACATAGCAACGTGTGTGAATTACGTAGGATAACCCTCCAAAAAAAAGTCAGCCAAACTGACATTTTTCAATTAGATTTTAATTTTTCCAGTGGCCTTCAAGACCCACAGACTTTATGAGCATATATATTTAATACAATATATGAATTTAAACCAGGATAAGCCCATAAATTTTAACACTATTTCTTATTTCCATTTGTGTCAGTCCCTCTTATTTATTCACTCACATCTACATAGATAAATGTACCTTTAAATTAAAAATATGAAAATATCCATTTTATATATATAATTTCAGGCAGGTATGTATACGTATTTACACGATATATATTAACTTACGTTCATGGTGTACGATAATTAACCTATGTGTAACACCACATAGCAAATATCAAGCCATTTTTAACCAGATTTACATATGGTTTCTTAAAAGACTTAATTTCAGCAATTATTTTCTAACCAAAGCGTTTTTTACCTATATTTCAATACAAATAACAAATTAAAACTAACTAGATGGACAATTTAATGAAAATGGGAGAGTACAGGTACACATAGTAATATATGTGTAAATTACTTATTTCCACTGGGCTTAACTCTGCTCCTGTAGCTACAAATCGTGGCTCAACTGGTAGCGGCTTCAGTTCACACACTAAGGGGCCGGGATTCGATTACCAGATGAGGGGAACCTGGAGGTCGCTACCTACCTACCTACCTGGAGGTCGCTATCTACCTACCTACCTGGAGGTCGCTATCTACCTACCTGGAGATGGCTACCTACCTACCTACCTGGAGGTCGCTATCTACCTACCTACCTGGAGGTCGCTATCTACCTACCTGGAGGTCGCTATCTACCTACCTGGAGGTCGCTACCTACCTACCTACCTGGAGGTCGCTATCTACCTACCTACCTGGAGGTCGCTATCTACCTACCTGGAGGTCGCTACCTACCTACCTGAAGGTCTCTAACTACCTACCTACCTGGAGGTCGCTATCTACCTACCTGGAGGTCGCTACCTACCTACCTACCTGGAGGTCGCTACCTACCTACCTACCTACCTGGAGGTCGCTACCTACCTATCTACCTGGAGGTCGCTTTCTACCTACCTGGAGGTCGCTATCTACCTACCTGGAGGTCGCTATCTACCTGCCTGAAGGTCGCTATCTACCTACCTGGAGGTCGCTATCTACCTACCTACCTGGAGGTCGCTATCTACCTACCTACCTGGAGGTCGCTATCTACCTACCTACCTGGAGGTCGCTATCTACCTACCTACCTGGAGGTCGCTATCTACCTACCTACCTGGAGGTCGCTACCTACCTACCTGGAGGTCGCTACCTACCTACTTGGAGGTCGCTACCTACCTACCTGGAGGTCGCTACCTACCTACCTGGAGGTCGCTACCTACCTACTTGGAGGTCGCTACCTACCTACCTGGAGGTCGCTACCTACCTACCTGGAGGTCGCTCCCTACCTACCTGGAGGTCGCTCCCTACCTACCTGGAGTCTGCCTGGAGGTCGCTACCTACCTACCTACCTGGAGGTCGCTACCTACCTATCTACCTACCTGAAGGTCGCTACCTACCTATCGACCTGGAGTATACCTGGAGGTCCTCCCGAGGGTCAACGCCCCTGCGGCCCGGTCTGTGACCAGGCCTCATGTTGGATCAGAACCTGATCAACCAGGCTGTTACTGCTTGCCGCACGCTGTCCAACGTACGAACCACAGCCTGGCAGGTCAGGTACAGACTTTAGGTGCCTGTCCAGTGCCTGCTTGAAGACAGCCAGGGGTTTGTTGGGCCCCTGACACTTATTGTGTTGTCTCTCAACGTGCTAGTGGCACCCCTGCTTTTCATTGGGGGGATGTTACATTGTCTGCCGAGTCTTTTGCTTTCGTAGGGAGTGACTCTCGTGTGCAAGTTTGGTACTAATCCCTCGAGAATTTTCTCTCCCTCCTGCGTTCTAGGGAGTACAGGTTTAGGAACTTCAAGCATTCCCAGTAATTGAGGTGGTTTATCGCAGTTATGTGTGCCGTGAAGGTTCTCTGCACATTTTCTAGGTCAGCAATTTCACCTGCCCTGAAAGGTGCAGTTAGTGTGCAGCAATATTCCAGCCTAGATAGAACAAGCGACCTGAAAAGTGTCAACATGGGCTTGACATCCATGGTTTTGAAGGTAAGTAAGTAAGTCAGACAGAGTGACTTATTTCCATTGGGTTCTCATTATCTATCCTGTCAATTTTTCTAGCAGATGCGATTGATACGGTGTTATGGTCCTTGAAGGTGAGATCCTCTGACATGATCACTCCCAGGTCTTTGACATTAGTTTTTCGCTCTATTGTGTGGTTGAAATTTGTTTTGTACTCCGAGGAGATTTTAACTTCCTCACGTTTTCCATATCTGAGTAATTGAAATTTCTCATCATTGAACTTCATATTGTTTTCTGCAGCCCATTTAAAGATTTGCTTGGAGTCTTGCAGTGTCTTCAACGGTGGACACTGTCATGCAGATTCGGGTGTCATCTGCAAAGGAAGACACTGCACTGTGGCTTATATCCCTGTCTATGTCCGATATGAGGATGAGGAACAGGATGAGAGCGAGTACTGTGCCTTGTGGAACAGAGCTTTTCACTGTAGCCGCCTCAGACTTTACTCTGTTGACTACTACTCTTTGTGTTCTACTTGTTAGGAAATTATAGATCAATCTACCAACTTTTCCTGTTATTCCTTTATCACGCATTTTGTGTGCTATTACACCATAGTCACACTTGTCAAAGGCTTTTGCAAAGTCTGTGTATATAACATCTGCATTCTGTTTGTCTTCTAGAGCATCAAGGACCTTGTGGTAGTGGTCCAGTAGTTGGGACAGACAGGAGCGACCTGCTCTAAATCTATGCTGCCCTGGGTTGTGTAACTGATGGGTATCTAGATGAGTGGCGAGCTTGCTTCTTAGAACCCTTTCAAAGATTTTTATGATATGGGACGTTAGCGCTATTGGTGTGTAGTTCTTTGCTATTGCTTTACTGCCCCCTTTGTGGAGTGGGGCTATGTCTGTTGTTTTTAGTAACTGCGGGACGACCCATTAGAATATCTGGACAATATCCATTCTGGGTCCTTAATGGCATGCTTAGATTTTTTCTTGTCAATAAAGACTGTTCTTGCCTGTTTGTCTTTACCCTGGAGAAATTTGCACAACGTCCCACCCTGTTGTGCGTTCCTGCACGGACTAGACATCAAATTTGTGTATTCTCTCCTCGTAGGTTGATCCCTCGCCTCAGGCACCAGTCTGCATGTATAAAACGGTGTCCGGCGTGTGGATAGCGTGTATTACTTAGTTGTATTCATGACTAACGAAGTCGTAATAACACGTTTGCCAATAAATCACAGAACGGGTGGGGTTCGAACCTATGGCCTGTGAGTTTTAGGACTCACTTGCCATGGGTTCAAACCCCTATCCGTTCCCTGATTTGATTTACTTAGTGTAGTTACAGGAGTAGAAGTATGCTCATCGTGCCTCGTCTTTCAGTGTAAGTTTCTAGTGGTTGTATTTAGGACTCCCGCAAGGAGTGGCCCCATAGCATTAATTTAACCATTGCAGGGTCCTTTTGTGTTTCTAAAACACTATAACCGGAGATGGAAATTGCTAGAAACACTGCGTGTATTACCTGGAGTATAACTGGAGAGAGTTTCGGGGGTCAACGCCTCCGCGGCCCGGTCTGTGACCAGACCTCGCGGTGGATCAGGGCCTGATCAATCAGGCTGTTACTGCTGGCCGCACGCAAACCGACGCCAGGCTGATCAGGTACTGGACTTTACCTGCCTGTCTAGCTCCTTCTTGAAGACAGCCAGGGGTTTATTGGTAATCCTCCTTATGTATGCTCGGAGGCAGTTGAACAGTACTGGGCCCCTGACACTTATTGTGTTGTCTCTTAGCATACTAGTGGCGCCCCTACTTTTCATTGGGGGAATGTTGCATCTCCTGCCGAGTCTTTTTCTTTCATAGGGAGTGATTTTCGTGTGCAAGTTTGGTACTAATTCCTCTGTGATTTTCCAGGTATATTTTATCATGTATTCATGTATCTTTTTCGCCTGCGTTCCAGAAAATAAGGGTCAAGGGACTTCAACCGTTCCCAGTAATTTAGGTGCTTAATCGTACTTATGTGTGCCGTGAAGGTTATCTGTACATTCTCCAGGTCAACAATTTCGCCTGCCTTGTAAGGGGCCGTTAGTGTACAGCAATATTCCTGCCTGGAGAGAACAAGCTATTTGAAGATAATCATGAGCTTGGCATCCCTAGTTTTGAAGGTTCTCATTATCCATCTTACCATTTTTCAAGCAGATGTGGTAGACAGACTGTTGTGATCTTTGGAAGTGAGATCCTCTGACATTATCACTCCCAGGTCCTTCACATTAGTTTTTCGCTCTGTTGTGTGGTTGGAATTTGTTTTATACTACTGTTATTACCACTAGTATTACACCTAACTCTAAGCCTATATATACCCTCTGTGTCCATGTATTGTATTTAACGACTTGATCAAGCTCCTGGAGAGCGAAACGTTGCCACAATAAAATGTCACATTAGTTGCACTTGTGTCCTTTTACCTAACATATTGTCGGTAATTCTATCAAATTTAATACATACCTTGATGTTAGTTGACTTTCGTGGATAGCTTCCTGATAAAGGTGATGATAGCTATACCTTAGATAGGACTTAACTTTGACATGGGCTAGGGTAGATAATATTTCTTAGCCAGTAAATTCAACAGTGTAAAAATAAACTATACAGTGATTAGTCCTACACTAAGGCAGTGACATGGACCGGGGGGCGGGGGCGTTGACCCCGGAACAACCTCCAGATATACTCCAGGTATATACTCTAGGTATACTCCAGGTATACATTATAAATTGGAAATAAAAATTGGTTAATGTTTCGTTTCGTTTATGACTATTATCAATTCTCAAATGAGAAAGAAGGTAAGATCAAAAGTTTGGTCAGGAATAATGATTTAAAAAATCATGAATAACAACCTTGGCAATTATAATAATAATGATAATTTCATCAACCTACGAGTATTAAAATATAACAGAAATTATACACGTAAACGTTTGTGTTAACATTCACGCTATAATCCACAGGATTAATGTGAGACAAGTGAATACATCTGATAGCTTTGTCATGCACCCCACAGGCCCACCTTGTGGGCAGAGGTTAATTTATTACAGAGGAACATTATGGGTTCACAGACTGGGTCCCAGAAGTTCCTGCTGACTAAGAAAGTTACAGCAATAATGAGTTTTATATATATTGAAAATACACAAATAACTCGCACATATAGAGAGGAGCTTACGACGACGTTTCGGTCTGACTTGGACCAATTACAAGGTCACACTGTGACTTTGTAAATGCTCCAAGTCGGACAGAAACGTCGTCGTAAGCTCGTCTCTCCTATGTGTGGGTTATTTGTGTATTGTTCCGTCACGGTATTGTGACTTTTTGTTCTTTATAATGAAAATAATTATAGCGTTAGTGGTAGTTTCAGTAATTGTTTGAACATTACATTGTAAGAGTTAATGAATGTAGACAATCATTCAGTGAGGACATGTTCGAAAACATGGTATATAAGGGTTCACTAAACTCATAAAACTTAAAGAAAAGGCATCATAAAAATGTAAGGGTTCAATGTTTCTCAATGGATCAAGGGACTGAAGTAGTCTTCAATAAATTAAAATCTCATCGGAGTACAAAACAAATTCCAAACACACAATAGAGCGAAAAACTAATGACAAAAACCTGGGAGTTATCATGACAGGATCTCACCTTCAAGGACCATAACACTGTATCAATTACATCTGCTAGAAAAATGACAGGATGGATAATGAGAACCTTCAAAACCAGGGATGCCAAGCCCATGTTGACACTTTTCAGGTCGCTTGTTCTATCTAGGCTGGAATATTGCTGCACACTAACTGCACCTTTCAAGGCGGGTGAAATTGCTGACCTAGAAAATGTGCAGAGAACCTTCACGGTACACATAATTGCGATAAACCACCTCAATTACTGGGAACGCTTGAAGTTCCTAAACCTGTACTTCCTGGAATGCAGGCGGGAGAGATACATTATTATATACACTTGGAAAATTCTAGAGAGATTAGTACCAAACTTGCATACGAGAGTCACTCCCTACGAAAGCAAAGGACTCGGCAGACGATGTAACATCCCCCCAATGAAAAGCAGGGGTGCCACTAGCACGTTGAGAGACAACACAATAAGTGTCAGGGGCCCAAGACTGTTCAACTGCCTCCCAGCATACATCAGGGGGATTACCAACAAACACCTGGCTGTCTTCAAGCAGGCACTGGACAGGCACCTAAAGTCAGTACCTGACCAGCCAGGCTGTGGTTCGTACGATGGACTGCGTGCGGCAAGCAGTAACAGCCTGGTTGATCTGGCTCTGGTCCAACAGGAGGCCTGGTCACGGACCGGGCCGCGGGGGCGTTGACCCCTGGAATTCTCTGCAGGTAGACTCCAGGTATAGGGGCTATACAACTCCTGGAAAATGGGAGTGTGGGAAAAAATAAAGTTTAATTCGAGGAAGGGAAGTGATGCTCCAGTTCCTGTGATCAAAATCCATCCCCAGCATAAAGGCACCGGCCTACCTGGAAGAAGTTATTATGGTAGGCGTTTTCCATGATTAATAACTTTCCCAAACGTGTCTCCATGATCAGGACTCCCAATAAACTAGTGAGCAAAAAAATATTAATAATTAAAATCAAAAGTTGGAATTTTGGAAAACATGGGATCACTTAAGACAAGGTTGCCATCCGTACGATAATTATCGTACATGTATGAAAATTTTGCTTATTGTGTAAATCCTGGAGTTTTTTTGTTGTTTGATATCTTTATTATGCACCCCATACCCATCCTGTGGGCGGTAGTCAAAAGATTACAGGGGTACATAATGGGTCCAGGGACTGGACCCCAAAGTTTTGATAGCTGAGCAAGTTACAAAGGTAATGAACTAACAAGCTACAAAGGTAATGAACTCACAATTACCTTTGTAGCTTGTTAGTTCATTACCTTTGTAACTTGCTCAGCTATCAAAACTTTGGGGTTCAGTCCCTGGACCCATTATGTACCTCTGTAATCTTTTGAGAGGTACATAATGGGTCCAGCGACTGGACCCCAAAGTTTTGATAGCTTCCTGGAGTTTACCTGGAGTTTACCTGGAGAGAATTCCAGGGGTCAACTCCCCCGCGGCCCGGTCCGTGACCAGGCCTCATGTGGGACCATAGCCTGATCAACCAGTCTGTTACTGCTGGCCGCACGCAGTCCAACGTACGAACCACAGCCTGGCTGGTCAGGTACCGACTTTAGGTGCCTGTCCAGTGCCTGCTTGAAGACAGCCAGGGGTTTGTTGGTAATCCCCCTGATGTATGCTGGGAGGCAGTTGAACAATCTTGGCCCCCGGCACTTATTGTGTTGTCCCTCAACGTGCTAGTGGCACCCCTGCTCTTCATTGGGGGGATGTTACATCGCCTGCCGAGTCTTTTGCTTTCGTAGGGAGTGATTTTCGTGTGCAAGTTTGGTACTAATCCCTCGAGAATTTTCCATGTGTATATAATAATGTATTTCTCCCGCCTGCGTTCTAGAAAGTACAGGTTTAGGAACTTCAAGCGTTCCCAATAATTGAGGTGGTTTATCGCAGTTATGCGTGCTGTGAAGGTTCTCTGCACATTTTCAAGGTCAGCAATTTCACCCGCCTTAAAAGGTGCAGTTAGTGTGCAGCAATATTTCAGCCTAGATAGAACAAGCGATCTGTAAAGTGTCAACATGGGCTTGGCATCCCTGGTTTTGAAGGTTCTCATTATCCATCCTGTCATTTTTCTAGCAGATGCGATTGATACGGTGTTATGGTCCTTGAAGGTGAGATCCTCTGACATGATCACTCCCAGGTCTTTGACATTAGTTTTTCGCTCTATTGTGTGGTTGGAATTAGTTTTGTACTCCGATGAGATTTTAATTTCTTCACTTTTTCCGTATCTGAGTAATTGAAATTTCTCATCATTGAACTTCATATTGTTTTCTGCAGCCCATTTAAAGATCTGGTTTATGTCTGCTTGGAGTCTTGCAGTGTCTTCAACGGTGGAAACTGTCATACAGATTCGGGTGTCATCTGCAAAGGAAGCCACAGCATTGTGGCTTATATCCCTGTCTATGTCCGATATGAGGATGAGGAACAGGATGGGAGCAAGTACTGTGCCTTGTGGAACAGAGCTTTTCACAGTAGCTGCCTCAGACTTTACTCTTGGCTACTCTTGACTACTAATCTTTGTGTTCTACTTGTTATTAAATTATAGATCCATCTACCAACTTTTCCTGTTATTCCTTTATCACGCATTTTGTGTGCTATTACACCATGGTCACACTTGTCAAAGGCTTTTGCAAAGTCTGTGTATATAACATCTGCATTCTGTTTGTCTTCTAGAGCATCCAGGACCTTGTCGTAGTGGTCCAGTAGTTGGGACAGACAGGAGCGGCCTGCTCTAAACCCATGCTGCCCTGGGTTGTGCAATTGATGGGTATCAAGATGAGTGGCGATCTTGCTTCTTAGAACCCTTTCAAAGATTTTTATGATATGGGACGTTAGCGCTATTGGTCTGTAGTTCTTTGCTATTGCTTTACTGCCCTTTTGTGGAGTGGGGCTATGTCGTTTTTAGTAACTGCGGGACGACCCCAGTGTCCATGCTCCCTCTCCATAGGATGTTGGCTTCTTGCAGTTCTTGATGAACACGGAGTTCCATGAGTCTGGGCCTGGAGCGGAGTGCATGGGCATGTCATTTATTGCCTTTTCGAAGTCATTTGGCGTCGTGGTGATGTCAGATAGGCATGCGTCTGTCAAGTTCTGTGGTACTCTCATAAAAAAATCATTTAGGTCTTCGATTTTCAGTTTGGTTAGCGGCTCGCTAAAAACTGAGTCATACTGGGACTTAAATAACTCACTCATTTCCTTGCTGTCATCTGTGTAGGACCCATCCCGTTTAAGTAGGGGCCCAATACTGGATGTTGTTCTCGACTTTGATTTTGCATAAGAAAAGAAATACTTTGGGTTTCTTTCAATTTCATTTATAGCTTTTAGTTCTTCCCGCGTTTCTTGATTCCTGTAAGATTCCTTTAGTTTTAATTCGATGTTTGCTATTTCTCTGACTAGTGTCTCCCTACGTATTTCAGATATATTGGCCTCCTGTAGCCGCTCCGTTATTATTTGCCTTCGCCTGTATAGGGAGCGCCTCTCTCTTTCTAGTTTGCATCTTCTCCTCCTTTTCCTTAAAGGAATTTGCCTTGAGCAAACCTCTAGTGCCACAGAGTTAATCTGATCTAGACATAGGTTAGGATCCGTGATGCTTAGGCAATCTTCCCAGTTTATATCATTTAGGACTTGGGTGATTTATATTTAATTGAATACTACTTAGTAATTTAATATTCCTCATACAGAATATATATACACCGAGAGGTGTATTTCTCTCATGATATATATCTGAGACGCTCTCGCCTCACACACTGAGTGTCCGTGGTTTCAAACTTGGACCCCGTGGCCACTGTGGACCCCGTGGCCTGGCTGGCAAAGCTCTCGCTTCACACACGGAGGGTCGGATTCGATTCCCGGCGGGGTAGAAACATTTCGACGTGTTTCCTTACACCTGTTGTCCTGTTCACCTAGCAGCAAGTAGGTACCTGGGAGTTAGTCGACTGGTGTGAGTCGCATCCTGGGGGACAAGATTGAGGACCCCAATGGAAATAAGACAGACAGTCCTCGATGACGCACTGACTTTCTTGGGCTATCCTGTGTGGCTAACCCTCCGGGGTTAAAAATCCGAAGAAATCTTATCTTAACTTATTTATTCACCCATTCACTTTACTTGCAAGATCTTACTTGCTTGTTTGATTTACACACTAACTTATTTATTACCTCTCATTCAGTAGTTGTGGTGTAAAACAAATTGTAGAGAGATGAAGACAGTGTACGAGGTACTAATTTTCTTACTAACTTATTTATTCACCTATTCACTTACTTGCTTGTTGTACTTACTTATTTATTCACCTACTCTTGCTTGTCTGACATACTAACTTATTTATTCACATACTCTTACTTGCTTGTTTGACTTACTAACTTATTTATTCACCTACATTACTTGCTTGCTTGACTTACTAACTTATTTATTCACCTACATTACTTGCTTGTTTGACTTACTAACTTATTTATTCACCTACATTACTTGCTTGTTTGACTTACTAACTTATTTATTCACCTACATTACTTGCTTGTTTGACTTACTAACTTATTTATTCACCTACATTACTTGCTTGTTTGACTTACTAACTTATTTATTCACCTACATTACTTGCTTGTTTGACTTACTAACTTATTTATTCACCTACATTACTTGCTTGTTTGACTTACTAACTTATTTATTCACCTACATTACTTGCTTGCTTGACTTACTAACTTATTTATTCACCTACATTAGCTTGTTTGACTTACTAACTTTTATTCACCTATTGCTTCTTGACTTACTAACTTATTTATTCACCTACATTACTTGCTTGCTTGACTTACTAACTTATTTATTCACCTACATTACTTGCTTGCTTGACTTACTAACTTATTTAGTGCCTAACAGTCAATGGTTGTAATGTACAACAACTTGTGTACAGAGTGTACGAGGTATTGGTGCTGTTGAAAATGGTATAAAATTCCCACAAGTTGAAGATTAGGACACGTGCTGTAGTTGGGTATCTTTATGGATGAAACGTTTCGCCTACGCAGTAGGCTTCTTCAGTCAAATACAGAGGGAGCAGGTGTAGTAGTAGTGAAATAAAGATGGTGTAATCAGTCTATCAACTTTGAAGAAAAAGTATTTGAGGTGGTCATCAGCCTCCAGGCTGAGGGATTGACCACCTCAAATACTTTTTCTTCAAGGCTGATGGACTTATTACATCATCTTTATTCCACTACTACACCTGCTACCTCTGTATTTGACTGAAGAAGCCTACCGTATAGGCGAAAAGTTTTATCATTAAAGATAGGCCAGTATTGTACATGTGTTAAGGTGGCACTGGTGGTGGTGCAGTACCTGGCCTCTTCCACGGCCCCATAAAGTTGCTCCTCACTTCTTTATTTCAGATTTCTCTGGCCATGAGTGAGGTAGGCTCTAAGCTTGATGTTATACTGGAGGGCATCCGTCACTCTGAGGATTACTTGCTGCACAAGAAGAGGAAGATAAATGAAGGTTAGTGCAACTGAACCGCTTTAAAGTTTTGTAAAGCTTAGCAGAAAATGTGGAAGTTTTCGTTATATTTTTTAAAACTATGTAGTTTTTCCATTTGCTAGTATCTTATTTCTAAGCACTTATTGGCTCGTATGTGTGATATTCAAGTTAAATAATTGTGCATTGATAAAATACAATGTGAAATTGTTATATTTTTCTCACGAAGCTTCAAGATGCTGATGACATGTGCTCTGAAAATATGTATACCTGGAGAGGGTGTCGGGGGTCAACGCCCCCGCGGCCCGGTCTGTGACCAGGACTCATGGTGGATCAGGGTCTGATCAACCAGGCTGTTACTGTTGGCCGCACGCAGTCCGACGTACGAACCACAGCCCGGCTGGTCAGGTACTTACTTTAGGTGTCTGTCCAGCGCCTTCTTGAAGACAGTCAGGGGTCTAGTGGTAAACCCCCTTATGTATGCTGGGAGGCTGTTGAACAGTCTTGGGCCTCTGACACTTATTGTGTTGTCTCTTTACGTCCTAGTGTCTGCCAAGTCTTTAAACCAATTCAAAACTATGCTAAAAAACCACCTTCTCACCCAAAGCTAAATGCTCAATATCAAACATTCCCAACAAAGTAGAATAATCACTTAATGTAAAAACCTGACTAATCACTTAAATGTAAAAACCTGTTATGAATAATACATACTAAGCTAACTATTTCCATAACATTTACATTATAATAACCACGTAAACTGTAACTGCAATGCAACTAATTGTTTTAAATTGTTATCTCACTCAATTAGTTGCATTGCTACAATTAATTGATATGTTCAACTTATATTCAAACTTTATAACTTAGATAATTATACTTATTTTATAAATTATCAACCATAACTTTTTACTATGTAGTCTAGAATTAAGTAGACCTAAGAATGCCCTCAATGCACAGCATATTAGGGGCTTTTGACATGTACATCTCATTAATAACTATGTTTCTTGTCTACCA
This sequence comes from Cherax destructor, assembly GCA_009830355.1. NCBI lineage: Eukaryota > Metazoa > Arthropoda > Malacostraca > Decapoda > Parastacidae > Cherax > Cherax destructor. The sequence goes on from WNWK01004086.1 coordinate 140,148, forward strand.
TGTATCATTGTACCATGTCTCAATAAAGTATTATAAAGTATTATTATTATTATTATTATTATTGCTTTCGTAGGGAGTGATTTTCGTGTGCAAGTTTAGTACTAATCCCTCTAGGATTTTCCAAGTGTATATAATCATGTATCTCTCCCGACTGCATTCTAGGGAGTACAGGTTGAGGAACTTCAAGCGTTCCCAGTAATTAAGGTGTTTTATCGCAGTTATGTGTGCTGTGAAGGTTCTCCTTACATTTTCTAGGTCAGCAATTTCACCTGCTTTGAAAGGTGTTGTTAGTGTGCAGCAATATTCCAGCCTAGATAGAACAAGTGACCTGAAGAGTGTCATCATGGGCTTGGCATCCCTAGTTTTGAAGGTTCTCCTTATCCTGGGAGTGATCATGTCAGAAGATCTCACCTTCAAGGACCATAACAAAGTAGCAATTGCATCTGCTCGAAAAATGACAGGATGGATAATGAGAACCTTCAAAACCAGGGATGCCAAGCCCATGTTGACACTTTACAGATCGCTTGTTCTATCTAGGCTGGAATATTGCTGCACACTAACTGCACCTTTCAAGGCGAGGGAAATTGCTGACCTAGAAAATGAGCAGAGAACCTTCACCGCACGCATAAGTGCGATAAACCACCTCAACTACTGGGAGCGCTTGAAGTTCCTAAACCTGTACTCTCTAGAACGCAGGCGGAGAGATACATTATTATATACACATGGAAAATTCTCGAGGGCTTAGTACCAAACTTGCACACAAAAATCACTCCCTACGAAAGCAAAGACTCAGCAGGCGATGTAACATCCCCAATGAAGAGCAGGGTGCCACTAGCACGTTGAGGGACAACACAATAAGTGTCAGGGGCCCAAGATTGTTCAACTGCCTCCCAGCATACATCAGGGGATTACCAACAAACACCTGGCTGTCTTCAAGCAGGCACTGGACAGGCACCTAAAGTCGGTACCTGACCAGCCAGGCTGTGGTTCGTACGTTGGACTGCGTGCGGCCAGCAGTAACAGCCTGGTTGATCAGGCTCTGGTCTAACAGGAGGCCTGGTCATGGACCGGGCCGCGGGGGCGTTGACCCCTGGAATTCTCTCCAGGTAGACTCCAGGTATCCATCCTGTCATTTTTCTAGCAGATGCGATTGCTATAGTGTTATGGTCCTTGAAGGTGAGTTCCTCTGACGTAATTACTCCCAGGTCTTTTACATTAGTTTTTCGCTCTATTGTGTGGTTGGAATTTGTTTTATACTCCGATATAGTTTTAATTTCCTCATGTTTTCCATATCGGAGTAATTGAAATTTCTCATCATTGAACTTCATATTGTTTTCTGCAGCCCATTTAAAGATTTGGTTGATGTCCGCCTGCAGTCTTCCAGTATCTTAAATGGAGGACACTGTCATGCAAATTCAGGTGTCATCCGCAAAGGAAGACACGGTGCTGTGGCTTACATCTGTCCATGTCAGATATGAGGATGAGGAACAAGATGGGAGCGAGTACTGTGCCTTGTGGGACAGAGCTTTTCACTGTAGCCGCCTCAGACTTTACTCTGTTGACTACTACTCTTTGTGTTCTATTTGTTAGGAAATTATAGATCCATCTATACCAACTTTTCCCGTTATTCCTTTATCACGTATTTTGTGCACTATTACACCATGGTCTCACTTGTCGAAGGCTTTTGCAAAGTCTGTGTATATTACATCTGCATTCTATTTGTCTTCTAGACCATCCAGGACCTTGTCATAGTGGTCCAGTAGTTGTGACATGCAGGAGCGACCTGCTCTAAACCTGTGTTGCCCTGGGTTGCGCAACTGATGGGTATCTAGATGAGTGGCGATTTTGTTTCTTAGAACCCTTTCAAAGATTTTTATGATATGGGATGTTAGTGCTATCGGTCTGTAGTTCTTTGTTATTGCTTTACTGCCCCCTTGAGGGAGGACTAATGTACAGTATACATTAGTCCTCCCTCAAGACACGTACCGTGATGTCAGTGAGGGTTCTTGATCCAAGGAACTAGACTTACTGCTGAAAAACAAAATTTAATTTTTTTCCTGTAAAATACAACATGTCCACAAAGTCTCTTTCCAATTTCAAGAATTGATTGCAACAGAGTGGTTAAATATATTGTAATGCATTACTGTATAGGATAGTCCAATTATCATAATAATCCCATCAATTGACTTCTCACTCTCTCCTGATACTACATACAGTGGTACCTCGGTTAACGATATTTTTTCATTCCAGAATGCTGTTCAAGTGCCATTACCAAACAATTTATCCCCATAAGGAATAATGTAAAATAGACTAGTCTTTAGACCCCAAAAATACACTTAAAAGTATTTAAAAAATAAACTTACATAAAGGGTGAGTTTGGGGACCATCGTTAACCGGGGTACCACTGTACAGTGGCCCCTCGGTTAACGAATACCCGAAATCGTGCAATTATGTAAGTATAATTTTGTAAGTTCTTGTGGAAGTGTATTTTTGGGGGTCTGAAATAGACTAACCTACGTGAAATTTTTCCTTAAGGGAGTAAATTCGTTCGGTAATGGCACTTGAGCAGACTTCAGGAGTGAAGTTTTTACGAAACTCGGGGGTCCACTGTATATCTTTTGTACATAAGAACAAAAGAAAGGAGTGCTACAGCAGACCTACTGGACCATGCTAGGCAGGTCCAAAGTTTTTCTTGGATATGACATGTCCAAATCTTAAGTATCTTTATTTTCAAAATATTTCACCTACATAGTAGGCTTCTTCAGTCAACAGAAGCAGTGGAGAGGTAAAGATGATGTGATCAATATTGAAGTAGTTTTTAGGTAATCAGTTCCTTATCCTGGACACTTCTCAAGGCTGATGCACTGATCACATCATCTCTACCTCTAAATTGCTGCTGCTATCTCCAATTTTAGCTACTTTGTATTCAGTTAATGAAGCCACCTGGAACACCCTCTGGTTGTTCCAGGTGGCTTCAACACGTAGGTGGCAGTGCAACACCTGGAAAACCTGGAGGGTGCCATGGATACCGAAATCATGGATAGTAGCAAACCTTATACGTATATAAGTCCTGTTATAAAGTTTAATTGATATATTATGCACAATAAGTGGAGATTTATCACTTTTTCACTAATGGGAAGCACTTCACGGCTTCTCTTAGGCTTTGAAGAATTGCTAGCTTTTCTACTTTTGCACTTTGGGGTCATTATTATGCAAAATTAAGAGGTATTTTTGGGCCACAGTAAACCGTGGATACCGAATCAGTGGATATAGGGGTTCTACTGTATTGTAGATAATAAAAATATTTGGATTTCTTCTTGAAACCATTTGAATATTGCACTTATATTACCCCATCTTTTGTAAGTGTGCAAAAAGGTATTTTTTATTATGTAATATGGTGCACATAACTTAAAGGACGTATTGATGGTACAAAGACCTTGAAATATATAATACGAAGCCACGGTTCCCCGTGGCCTGGTGGCAAAAGCTCTCGCTTCATTCAGTGAGGGTCTGGGATCGATTCGCAGTGAGGGTTGAAACACTGGACGTGTTTCCTTTCACTGGTTATCCATGTTCGCCCATCAATGAAAAATGGGTACCTGGGTGCTAGTCGACTGGTGTTGTTCGCATCCTAGGACAAAACTGACCTAATTTGCTCAAAATGCTCTGCATAACAAGCGGCTTTCTATATACGTACATAGTAGTATGTATGTCATTGATGTCAGCTAGGCCTGTATACCTTGTACATGTACTTGTAGAAATAAAGATATTATTATGTTATTATATTATTAAATTAAAACTTGTCTTTCCACAGTGGAGGAACATGCAAAGTCTAAATAAAACTTGTCTTTGGATAGTGAAGGAGCATGCAAAGTCTAAAAACTTTTCTTTCCACAGTGGAAGAGAAGATAGCACTTCAGTGCACAGTGGGTGCCAAGGTTAAGAAGGAAATCAGTCAACTGCAGGAGGAGCTGAAGGCCACCAAACTGCAGCTGTACACACTGGAGGAGCAGCTCAACACTGACCTCCTCCTCCATCACAAATTCCTTCACCACATCAAGCTGAATGACTCTGAGCTGGAGGATCAACTCCAGAGCTTGGTGAGCTTTTTAGTTTATGCTTCAAATTACATTAATTGTCTTCACTAATTATTATTATTTAGTTATGATTATTGGTAGCAGTGGTAGTACTTGGGGTAGTGCCAAACCCAGAGAGGTCATACAGTGCCTGAAGATTGGGAGGTAAGAAGATTTTGTTTGAATTATTAAGCCACAGGGTTAGTAACCCAAGATAACTCAGTGAAGTTGGGATGTTATCAAGGATTGTCTGTTTTATTTCCATTGGGGCCTTATAATCTGCTTCAGAAAAGTTACAAAGTTACAAAATATTATGCACAAACATTGGAAGCACATTTTCTCTGCTTTTACTGGGAAGTTACACCAAAGATAGTCCTTGTGTTGCCTTGTAACTCAGACAGCTTGGCTTGTTTGGCTACCTATATTGTTATAAACCTCTATGCAGTACTGGTACCATAGGGAGGCAATGGTGGGGTTGAACCCTCCTCCCCTCCCCCAAAAAAAAAAAAATCCCTCAGGCCCACCCAAATAAAAATAATAAAAATGCTGCTTCAAGACAAGTCCCCTATACCCCCTCTGTCAACCTGATTTCTACACCCTAAGCTCCTCCTATAAAAAATGTCTGGGGCTGCGTCTTTCTGTATGGATCACAGCTCTTGGGAAATGGCACATTATCACATAATTATGTGTGATTGAAGGAATGGGAGAGTAGATCCAGTTCCTTGAGTCTAGTCCTTCACTAACATCAAGGCACATCCCTCTTGAAGGTAGCATTTTGTTGAGCCATTCTAGTACCATGAGAAATACTGTACTCTGGTAGATTATATGTCATGGTCATTCTAGCACGAGTGGTACTCTTGAAGGTTACGTGTCACAGGATTATTATCCACAAAGGAGGTGATCCTACTGATTTAAATAACTTTAGACCTATATCAAACCTACCCCTTCTATCTAAAATCTTCAAAAAAATAATTCACAAGCAAGTTTACTCCTACTTAATATCCCACAACATACTTAACCCCTGCCAGTTTGCAAAAGTACAAATGATGCAATTATACACATGATTGAACTTCTATATACGGCACTTGAAAAAAAAGGAAATTCCACTGGGTCTCTTCATAGACCTACGGAAAGCATTTGATACAATCAACCACGATCTCTTGCACCTAAAACTTGAGCTGTAGCAGCTTGACAAAGCTCCTGGAGAGCGAAATGTTGCCACAATAAAATGTTGCGTTAGTTTCACTTGTGTCCTTTTACTGAAGATGAAATTATTTTGTTGTGATTGTAACAATAGTGTAACTAATGGACTTTGTTGTTTCCAAATCGGTGGAGCCAGTGATTTTTTCCATTTTTCTATAGTCTGTTAAATTGAGGTTTATTAAATTGTGATGTACTACCTTAGTGATTGTTGCATGTGAAGCTGGTCAGTGTCTTTACACTCTAAGGCTGATTATCCCTCTCTCTCTTCCTTTTTTTCTCATTCTCCTTCCTTCCCTTTCTCCCCCTCCCTTTCTGTCCCCCTCCCTTTCTGTCCCCCTCCCTCTCCCCTTATCCCTTTCCCTCCCCTCTTACCCTGGAAGTTACTCTTAACTAATTATATACTGCACTACAGGAGTCTGAGGAGATGAGCCGGGAGGAGATGGTGGAGTGTTTGGTGAAGAAAGCTGCAGAGTTTCACAACCAGGTGAGGCTGGATAATCCACAGATTCCCAACAGGAAGAAAGCCATCAAGCAGGAGCACCAGCATCTCCACCTGGAGGAGACCAGACTTCTCTGTGGTCAGTTAACTTGTGTATTACCAGTGCTTAGTTAAGCTCAAGGTAGTTTAATATCTTTATTATGCACCATACCCATCCTGTAGTGGTAGTCAAAAGATTACAGAAGTACATAATGGGTTCAGGAATTGGTGCACAAAGTTTTGATAGCTGAACAAACTACAGTGATAGTGAATTATTTACATGTTTATATCTGGTTAGAATTGTAATGGGGTTATTTATGCAGACATGAATTAGGTCAAACACATAGGAAAAAAGCTTAGGTGGTAATTCACTATTTACACTGGGCAAAGTCAGGGATATTTTTCCAGAATTGTTGGTAATATACCACTGTAGATACTTTGACATTTCTTGAACATTTCTGAGTGAGTTGTCTCTGAATTCAGCAGTGGAAGTGCCACGAAGGACCTGAAACCCCCCAAAATTACATCAGCTACCCAAGCCCCTGAATAAAAATAATAATGTTAATAATACTGCTTTAAGACAAGTCCCCTATCTCCCTCTTCCAACCAGATTGCCACCCCTAAGCCAATCCTGTATAAAACTTCCGTTGCTGGCCCTGAGTAGGAAGTTCATAGCTTAGTGGCAAAAGATTTTATTTGGCTTATTAACCACAATGGTTAGTAACCCAGGATAATCCAATAAAGCTTCTGTCTGGCCTGTTTCCACTGGAGTTCTTTGATCCTCTTTCCCAGGATGTGACCCACAACAGTCGGGTAACATCTAAGAACAGGTCCCCCTTGCTTTATGCAGATTCACTTTATGCATATTCTCTTATTATGTGATGTTCTGTTTCTGTTGGTAATTCTGTATACTGTACACAATTTATGGTCACAGTATGCTGTTTGGCACTGTTCACAAAACACTTTGAAGATTCTTAATATACCTACTTACTGCTAGGTGAACAGAGGCAAATGGTGTAAAGAAATATGTATGCCTAATATTTCCACTTCTGCCAGGATCACTCTTAGGTCCTTCCTGTACAAGCCAAAGCACTACAACTTGAGCCTTTGGCTCACAGCTGAAGGGCCTGAGCTCAGTCCTGGGGTGAGTGGAGATGTGGGCAGGTTTACTTACACCTTCCTCTGTTATCTAAGAAGTAAATTCTGTATATACTACAGGCTTTTCAAAAAATAACATGTATTACCTGGAGTATACCTGGAGAGGGTTTCAGGAATCAACATCCCCATGGCATGGTGTGAGACCAGGCCTCATGGTGGATCAGGGTCTGATCAACCAGGCTGTTACTGCTGGCCATATGCAAACTGACGTACGAACCACAGCCCAGCTGGTCAGGTACTTACTTTAGGTGCCTGTCCAATGCTTTGATGTTTTGAAAATAAAATTTTGAATTTGAGTTACTTGAGTGTAAGCCAACTATTGTGGGTGATATTCTGGAGGGGGAGGGGGTGGCAGTATGCTATAGATAAGTACAGGAGGGCCCTGGTTGTACAGCTCTAAGGTTCACGACCCCAAACGATAAGTGAAAATCGCCAGCGAGTGGAAAAAAGAGCCATTTTTTCATTATCAGATGCATCTAAAATGCCTACTAACATGTTTATACTATCACATATTAAATCCTCAATACAGCTAGGCATAAAAAAAGATAAAAAAGTAAAATAAATATGTGGTACATACAATACTTACCGTAAAATATGGCATGGGTTGACCTTCCCTTATGCAATGGTTGTATGAAAACAGCAGTAACAGCAGAAAAGCGGTAAAAGCACCAAACAATGAACAATGGTTCAATTCAAAGCCAACAAAAGTGTGGAACACCAAATAGAGGGTGCTGTATACACAGGGCCCTCCTGCATGGGCTTTGAAATAAGCTGAGGTAGGACAGCCTTTGTATTTGACAGGGTTACAAAAAAATAAGTAGACTCTTGGATGTCACTATTGCCTGGCTCCAGCTGGGTTGCAAGTACTGTACGTACAATGGAACCTCTGCTTACGAGTGCCCCACCATGCGAGTTTTTCAGGATACGAGCCGTCGCTCAGTCGATTTTTTGCTCCTGGATACGAGCCAAAATTCAGGTTGTGAGCTTCCCCCTCAATGGAGGTTCCTTGACACTGGTGAGGGGCTCTTGATCTAGGGAATTGTATCTGTGCTCCAGTTCCCTAAATTATACCTGAATACC